>PITA01003437.1:7369-139740 GCA_004023965.1 Spilogale gracilis | reverse complement strand
GGGGGAGGAGGAGGAGGAGGAAGAGGAGGAGGAAGAAGGAGGGAGGGAGGGAGGGAGGGAGGAAGGAAGGGAGGGAGGAAGACTACATAAAAGCAATTTTAGGAAGTTTTCTCTTAGAATTAGATTGCATAAAGAATAAAAACTATAAGCCAAATGAAGGCAAATAAATAGCAGTCTTCAAAAAAAAAAAGTTTTAAAACTCCCAAACAGAATTTTGAGTAAACAGAACAGTTTCAGAAAAGAGAAGCTTGGTTTCATTTTTCATAAATAAGCTCAGACCTCAATTAGGGTACTTTCCTGGAAAAAAATAAAATAAAATCGGTCATTGTCAAACTAAACAAACTTCAGTTTAATAGGTAGAATTTATCTTACAAATGGAAATTCTGTATAAAATGTATTATAGAATAATTAACATTAGAAAACTTAGGAAAACATCCTGGGTATGGTTAATATTTCTGTATTATGTGTGGCTGAAAAAAGAAATAAATAATTAGCTTTAATTCCAGAAATCTTATAGGGAAAAACCTCATGTATTGAGATAGAATAATTAACACAGAGCACATAAGAATCCCAATCAATTTTTCTCTGATTATCATAAAATTATTTTTTTGTATTTATTAATATGGTAGGCCATATTCTAGAGCTATTAAATCAATCACATGTTACACTTCAAAGACTCGCTTTTATGCATTGATCCAGGAGCCAAGGTTCCTCTTCGCCTCAACAATTGCAGACTCAGCTAAACTATTCAAAGTATCTTTAGATTTCACACCAGTATCCCCTTTAGATCTGCTGGTATCACATGCAACATAATCCCTATTCCTAACTTAGAACCACCAACATTTTTTTCTAGGAAATACTTATTATGAAAAAATGTTACTGTCACTCAATTTAAAAACTCCCCTACATTTACCTAATGAAAGAAAATATTTTATTGTGTTTCCATTGTTCAAGAAGTATCTATGAGTAGAGCAGTTCTTTTGGGTGCTTCCTTAAGTCTTGGCTTAATATATTTTTGTTACTAGGTTTTATCTTAAAAATGAAAAGCAATAATAGCAAGTTAGATATGCAATAACTAGTCTCTTGTAGAATCTATCCCTTATTGGAAACCAAATTGATTCAAATAACTGAAGAATGATTCTTTCTAGAACACGTCAAATTGTTAAAAGCAAAAGGGTAAATATATTATTTGATATAATTTTTGAAATAGTTTGAAGAGCTCACGATGATATTTAAACTAAGAAGTTTCCTTCCCCTCCAAAAATTGCTATTCTCAAGGTGGAGGCTCATAGTAAAATAGAGAACATTAAAGTCACATAAAATGAAAAATTGCTATCCTAAATGTGGAGGATCATACTAAAAAAGATACCACTTAAGTTCCATAAAATGCTTTAGTATACCAGCATGCTAGTATGCTTCCCTACATACAGAAACCTCTTATGATACAAGGACAATTCCATGTTAAAGTTAAAGGATTCTACTAAAGGCAAAAAATTTGAACCAAAATCTAAAAGAAATGCTAGAAGCAAATGGGTTTCTTTTTCTTTCTTTCTTTTTCTTTCTTTCTTTTTTTTTTTTTTTAAGATTTCATTTATTTGATATTGGAGCATTTCATGGCATCATTCATTTCCCTTATTCTGTTTTCTTGGGATTTTAGTTGTTTGCTCCAAGACTTCTCTTGCTCCTCCTTCCTATTCCGTGCGTCTTCTAAATCACTGATACGATCTTCAGCTTCACTTACTCTGGCTGTTAGCATATTTAAGTTAGATTGCATCTCATCTAAAGCCTTTCTAACCTCAGCTTTCACTTCTGTTACTATGGCTTCCACTTTGAGACCAATGTTCTTTTCTAAATTGACTATTGCTTGGACTATTGCTGCCCTGAATTCCATTTCTGTCATATTGTTTATGTTCATTTCCAGTAGTTCTGTGACCGAGGTTGCAGTCTCAGGGTTCTCCTGCTGTTGGGTGTTCCTTCTCCGAGTCATTGTGACGAGGAGTGGTTGAGGGAGTGTATGGCTAGATATATCAGCCACTATCTAGGTGGATTGGTCGTTGGAAGGTTTTGGAGCAACCAGAGTTCACCACCGAAAAGGGAGGAGAAAGAAAAAAGAAAACAGAAGAGAGGAAGCAAGAAAAGACACCCCTGCCAGAGCGGGGCCTGGTGATAGGATTTATATGGTACAAAGCTGTTACAGGGTAAAGAAAAGGGTTATCTAGGGTAAATGAAGAGATCAAAAAGCAAAGCCCAACCTATATGACCCCCAAGACCAGTATTTATATAATATAGAAGCAAAGACAATTACACAGACACACTGACAAACTAGAGTGGGAAGGTGAGGGCAGACATTCCTTGTGGGCAGGGAATGCATTTCAGACGCTCCCGAATTTGTCTTGTTGTTATTGTTGGAGGAGCCCACTTTCAAAAGATATAGGGGGATTAGAACTGGTTGTATATAGGGGTAGTATTGAATAGGGATGTGGGATTGACTTGAAGCTTGTATCTACATGTACACATAAAAGAGAGAATAAAGGAAAGAAGAGAGAAGAAAGGGAAAAACAGAGAGAGCGAACAGGGAAACAAGAGGCAACAACAAAAGCAGAAAATACAGGGGTGTGTTTGAAAAAATTTCAGGGTAAAAAAGAGAAAAAAAATAATAAAAAAATAAAAAAGAATAAAAAAATAAAAAAAAATGAGAAATGTTATGGGGTGTTATATTAGGTATCACGTTGTGATAAGAAGGGGGATAAAAATTGAAAGAAGAAAAACCATGAGAATGTATTTTTAAGCTTAAAGTGGAAGCTTTAAAAGTAAAAATAGAAAAAAGTTGACAGAGAGAAACACAGCCAGAGAGGGAACACAAGCAGGGGGAGTGAGAGAGGGAGAAGCAGGCCTCCTGCCTAGCAGAGAGCCCGATGTGGGACTCAATTCCAGGTCTCTGGGATCATGACCTGAGCTGAAGGGAGTCACCTAACCAACTGAGCCACCCAGGCGCCCCAGCAAATGGGTTTTAAGATCCATAAGAATTATATACAGCAAAGCCAAGATGCTGCTTTCTAACACTAAATGAAACCACAAACGGACATTTGCCAAAATCTACCAGGAGATATGTCACAACAGAGGAAAATTTTCCACACTATAAAACAGTGATGGGGAAAATTTTCTAGATGTGACTGATCCATGCTATACCTATAACTAAGAGCTGTAAAGATTAGATGTGGAATGGAACTGATCTAAAAGATTTTGCCTCCTGCTACATTCATACCATCATGAATATTGTTTCATATCCATGTTTATTTTCTTCTGAATGGGATAAAGCACTCTATTCTCAAAAGTCACATCACTCACTGTGGCTAAAAAACATACAAACAACAACAAACTTAAATTTTGCGTTCTTACATGTGGCGTGACAACTTTTGTAGACAATGATGGAGATACTTTAATGACAGATACTTGTGAATTACATATGGCTCTACCCCTTACTCCAAAATATCACTGTCATTATCAGCCCCAAGCCTCTAAAAACATGGACAGGATCTTCTCAGAATTGCGAAATTTGTGACAACTATAGACTTTAAACAAAGTGTCTCTGGAGAACCAACAGACAGTTGGTCCATGGAAGTCCAATAGCTAAAGTCAAGTTCATTGAAACAAACTGATGACATAAACAATCAGTAGGAAAGAATATCACACTCTGTGTACCTTTTTTTCCACTATACTTTTGGCTATATTTATCTATTCATTAGCTTTAGTTTATATGCTTCTAACTTAGAACTACCAAAGATAGAATCAAGACGTTGAAGAAAATTATTGTCTTTTTTTTTTTTAATAAAGATTTTTGTTTATTAGTTAAAGAGAAAGAGAGAAGATAAGCAGGGGGAGTAGTAGGCAGAAGCAGACCTCTCGCCAAGCAAGCAGCCTGACATGGGACTCGATCCCAGGACCCTGAGATCATGACCTGAGCCGAAGGCAGACACTTAACCAGCTGAGCCACCCAGGCATCCCAGAAAATTGTTTTCTTAATAAAGCCTATAACTTGTGGTTCCAGAATACTTTTTAGTCTCTTCTCATAAATGCTTAGTTAAATTTGTTTGTCTTACAGTTTTTTGATGTCCATCCATTTCCTTAAGTCTTAAGTTCTTCTGTGTAGCCTCTGTCCAAATAAATGACTTCACAACCAATTCAAAGACAAAGACAAGATGAAATCATACTGATCAAATTTGAACTAACACATCTTTTATAGCCCACAGTTCACAGCATGATGCCTAAAATCTACTTTTTCCTTTTCTTTAATTTAAATTCAAATTCAGTTAACATATAGTGTACTTTTGGTTTCAGGGGTAGAATTTAGTGATTCATCAGTTGCATATAACATCCAATGCTCCTTAATGCCATAACCTAATTATACTATCACCCCACTCTCCTTCCCTCCAGCAACCGTCAGTTTGTTCCCTGTAGTTAAGAGTCTCTTATGGTTTGTCTGCCTCTTTGTCTTTATCTTATTGTATTTTTCCTTCCCTTCCCCTATGTTCACCTTTTTTATTTCTTAAATTCCATATATGAGTGAAATCATATGGTATTTGTCTTTCTCTGACTGACTTATTTCGCTTAGCGTAATAAACTCTAGTTCCAATCCACATCATTGCAAATGGCAAGATTTCATTCTTTTTGATGGCTGAATAATATTCTATTCCATCTTCTTCTTTTTTTTTTTTTAAAGATTTTATTTATTTGACAGAGAGAAACACAGCCAGAGAGGGAACACAAGCAGGGGGAGTGAGAGAGGGACAAGCAGGCTTCCCGCCGAGCAGGGAGCCCGATGCAGGACTCGATCCCTGGTCTCCGGGATCATGACCTGAGCCGAAGGCAGTCGCCCAACCAACTGAGCCACCCAGGCGCCCCCTATTCCATCTTCTTTATCCATTCATCCATGGATGGACATTTGGACTCTTTCCATAGTTAGGTTATTATGGACATTACTGCTATAAACATCAGGTGCATGTCCTCCTAATCACTATTTTTTTTATCCTTTGGTTAAATAGCTAGTAGTGCAATTGTGGAGTCATACAGTAGTTCTATACATAAAACATACAAAAAGTTCTAACTTTTTGAGAAACTTCTGTACTGTTTTCCAGCTTGCATTCCCACTGACAGTATAAAAAGGTTCCTTTTTTCCCCATCCTCACCAATATCTGTTGTTTCCTGACTTCTTAATTTTAGCCATCCTGACCAACATGAGGTGGTATCTCATTGTGGTTTTGATTTGTATTTCCCTGACTCCAAGTGATTGATGTTGAGCATTTTTCCATGTGTATGTTAGCCACTTGTATGTATTCTTTGGAGAAATGTCTGTTCATGTCTTCTGTCAATTTATTGACTAGATTATTTGTTTTTTGGGTGTTGAGTTTGATAAGTTTTCTATAGATTTTGGATATCGGTGCTTTATCCGATACATCATTTGCATATATCTTCTCTCATTCCATAGATTACCTTTTGGTTTTGTTGATTGTTTCCTTTGCTGTGCAAAGCCTTTTTACCCCAGTGAAGTCCCAATAGTTCATTTTTACTTTTGTTTCCTTTGCCTCTGGGGATGTATCTAGCAATAAGTTGCTTCAGCTGAGGTCAAAGAGGTTGCTGTCCATGTTATTCTCTAGGATTTTGATGGATTTCTAGTTCACATTTAGGTTTTTCACCCATTTTGAATTTATTTTTGTGTATGGTGTAAGAGAGTGGTCCAGTTTATTCTTCTGTATGTGGCTGTCCTTTTTCCATTGAATATTATTTCTTGCTTTGTCAAAGATTAGTTGACCTAGACTTGAGAGTCCATTTCTGGGTTCTCTATTTTGTTCCATTGACCTATGTGTCCTTTTTTGCATGCCAGCACCATACTATCTTGATGATTATAGTTTTGTAATACATATTGAAATCCAGAATTGTGATGCCTCCAGCTTTGGTTTTCTTTTTCAACCTTCCTTCAGCTATTTGGGGTATTTTCTGGTTCCATACAAATTTTAGAATTGTTTGTTCCAGCTCTGTGAAAATTTCTGGTGTTATTTTGATAGGGATTGCATTGAATGTGTAGATTCCTTTGGTTAGCATAAACATTTCAACAGTATTTTTTCTTCCAATCCAGGAGCATTGAAAGTTTTTCATTTCTTTGTGTCTTCCTCAATTTCTATAGCTTTTAGGGTATGGGTCTTTTACCTGTTTGGTTAGGTTTATTCCTGGGAATCTTATGGGTTTGGGTGCAGTTGTAAACAGTACTGATTCTTTGATTTATCATTCTGTTGCTTCATTGTTGGTGTATAGAAATACAATAGACTACTGTGCATTTATTTCATATCCTGTGACTTTGCTGAATTCCTGTATCAGTTTTAGCAATTGTTTTTGGTGGAGTCTCAGGTTTTCTACATACAGTATCATGTTGTTTGCAGAGTTAAAGTTGACTTCTTTATTGATTCGGATGCCTTTTCTTTCTTTATGTTGTTTGATTGCTGAGGCTAAGATTTCCAGTACTGTGTTGAAGAATAGTGGCAAGAGTGGACATCCCTGTCATGTTCCTGACATTAGGGGGAAAAAGCTATCTGTTTTTCCACATTGAGGACAATTATTAGCTGTGGATCTTTGTATATGGCCTTCGTGATGTTGAGGTGTGTTCCCTCTATCCCTATTTTATTGAGGGCTTTTATCAGGAAAAATTAATATATTTTACCAAGTACTTTTCTGCATCTATTGAGAGGATCATATGGTTCTTACACTTTCTTTTATTGATGTGGTGTATCATGCAGATTGAGTTGTGGTTATTGAACCACTTCTGCAGCCCAGGAATAAATCCCACTTGGTTAGGGTGAATCATCCTTTTAATATACTGTTGGATCCTACTAGCTAGTACCTTGGTGACAATTTTTGCATCCATTTTCATCAAGGATACTGGTCTATAATTCTCCTTTTTTGTGGGGTCTGTGTCTGGTTTAGGGATCAAGGTAATGCTGGTCTTATAGAATGAGTCTGGCAATTTTCCTTCCATTTCTATTTTTTTGAATGGTTTCATAAGAATAAGTGTTATTTCTTCTTTAAATGTTTGGTAGAATTCTCCTGGAAAGCCATCTGGCCCTAAACTCTTATTGTTTGGGAGCTTTCTTATTACTGATTTAATTTCTTTGTTGGTTATAGGTCTGTTCAGATTTTCTATTTATTCCTCTTTCAGTATGATAGTTTATATGTTTCTAGGAATTTATCCATTTATTCCAGGTTGCCTAATTTGTTGGCATACAATTGCTCATAATATTCTGTTATGATTATTTGTATTTCTGTGGTGTTTGTTGTGATCTTTCCTCTTTCATTCATGATTTTATTTATTTGGGTCTTTTTTATTTATAAAAAATTTTAAAGATTTATTATTTCTGATTGATTGATTGATTAATTGATTTTAGAGGGAGAGAGAGCAAGAAAGGCAGAGGGAGAAGGAAAATATCAAGCAGACTACATATTGAGTATGGAGCCTGACATAGGGCTCAGTCCCAGGACCTAAAGGTCACAACCTGAGCTGAAATCAAGAGTCAGATGCTTAGCCAACTATGCCACTCAGGTTACCCAAGGGTCCTTTCTCTTTTCTTTCTTATAATTCTGGTTAGGAGTTTGTCAATCTTGTTAATTCTTTCAAATAGCCAACTCCTAGTTTTGTTTATCTGTGCTACGTAAAAAAAATTCTGTACCATTGGGGTGCTTGGGTGGCTTGGTAGTTAAGCATCTTCCTTCAGCTCATGTCATGATCCCAGGGTCCTGGGATTGAGCCCTGCATCGGGCTCCCTGTTCATTAGGAAGCTCACTTCTCCTCTCTCTCTCCCCCCACTTGTGTATCCTCTGTAGTTGTCTCTCTGTCAAATAAATAAATAAAATCTTTTTAGTTCCGTATCATTGATTTCTGCTCTAATCTTTATTATTTCTCTTCTCCTGCTGGACTTCAGTTTCATTTGTTGTTCTTTTCCCAGCTTCTTTACGTGTAAGGGTACATTGTATATTTGAGATTTTTCTTGCTTCTTGAGGAAGGCCTGTACTGCTATATACTTCCTTCTTAGGATTGCCTTTACTGTATCCCAAAAGTTTTGAACTGTGGTTTCATTTTCAATTGTTTCCATGTACCTTTTTAATTCCTTAATTTCCTGGTTGACCCATTTATTCTTTAGTAGGATGTTCTTTAACCTCCATGTATTTATAGTCCTTCCAAAATTTTCTTCTGGTCGACTTCAAGTTTCATAGCATTGTGGTCTGAAAATATGCATGGCATGATCTCCATCTTTTTGTACCAATTGAGGCCTAATTTGTGATCCAGTATGTGATTTATTCTGGAGAATATTCCATGTAAACTTGAAAAGAATGTGTACACTGCTGCTTTAGGATGATATACTCTGTTTATATCTGTCAAATCCATCTGGTCCAGTGAGTCATTTAAAGCCCTTATTTCCTTGTCTTCTGCTAAGATGATCTGTCCATTGCTGTGAGTGGGGACATTATTGCACTATTATTGTATTATGATTGTAATATTATCAATGAGTTTCTTTAAGTTTGTTATTAATTGACTTATGCATTTCACAGCTCCCAAGTTAGGGGCATAAATGTTTTCAATTGTTAGGTCTTCTTGTTGGATAGACCCCTTTATTATGATATAATGTTCTTTTTCATTTCTTATTACAGTCTTTGTTTTTAAATCTAGTTTGTCTGATATAAGTATGGCTACTCCAGATTTCTTTTGATGTCCATCAGCATGACAAATTGTTCTCTACCCCCACACTTTCAATTTGGAGGTGTCTTTAGGTCTAAAATGAGTCTCTTGTAAGAAGCATATTGGTTTTTTTTTAATCCATCCTGATACCCTATGTCTTTTGGCTAGAACATATAGTCCATCACATCCAGAGTAATTGTTGAGATATATGAATTATTGCCATTGTATTACCTATGAAGCTGCTGTTTCTATAGATCATCTCTGTTCTTTTCTAGTCTTTATTACTTTTGGTCTCTCTTTCCCACTCAAAGTGTCCCCTTTAATATTTCTTACAGAGCTGGTTTAGTGTTCATGAAATACTTCAGTTTTTGTTTATCTTGAAAACTCTTTATCTCTCCTATTATGAATGACAGTTTTGCTGGATAAAGCATTCTTGGCTGTATATTTTTCCCATTTAACAAGATGAACATATCATGCCACTCTTTTCTGGCCTGCCAGAGCTCTGTGAACAGGTCTGCTGTTGCCTTATGTTTCTACCCTTGTAGGTTAAGGACTTTATTTCCCTAGATGATTTCAGAATTCTCTCTTTATCTTTGTGTTCTGCAAGAGTCACTATAATATATCATGGTATTGATTTTGAGGGCAGTTCTCTGTGCCTCTTGGAATTGAATGCCTGTTTCCATCCCCAGCTTAGGGAAGTTCTCAGCTATAATTTGTTCAAATAAACCTTCAGCCCTTCCATCCACCCCCCACTCTTCTTCTTCTGGGACTCCTATGATATGGATAATATTGCAAGTTATGGAATCACTGAGTTCCCTATATCTACCTTCATGATCTAATAGTTTTCTTTCCCTCTTCTTTTCATGTTCATTATTTTCTGTAATTTTATCTTCTGTATCATCTATCCTCTCCTCTACTTCTTCAGTCTTCATAGTGACTATATCCAGTCTGTTTTGCATCTCAGTTGTAGCATTTTATTTCCGCCTGATTAGTTTTTATGTCTTGTATTTGTAGAAAGGATTCTCTGCTGTCTTCTATGCTTTTTTTCCAAGTCTAGCTAGTAGTCTTATGACTGTTGATCTAAATTCTTATTCAGATATATCGCTTATATCTGTTTTCAGCAAATTCCTGACTGTGATACCTTCCTGTTTGGGGGGGGATTCCCCCATCTTGTCATTTTGGCTAAGTTTCTACCTTTTGTGAGTTGTGAAAGGCTTGTTATGTTTCCTGTACCTCAGAATAATGCCATATTAAAAAGAGGTCATACACTGTCCAGTGCCTGGCACTTCAGGAAGTGTTTCTGGTGTATGTAGTATGCACTCTGCTGTTGCATTTTGGCTGATTTTTCTCACTGGTCAGTCCTCTGCAGAGTTCCTCCTTGTTTGCAGTGGGGACTGCCTGGACCTTTATCCAGGTGTACTTTATTGGTTGAAAAAAGCCTAGAAAAAAAAGGAAAGAAAAAATAAAAGAAAGAAAAGAAAGAGAATCTGCTCCAAAAAGAAAGGGGAAAAAAGAGTAGTAACAAAAAACCATCCCTATCTCTCTTTCTCTTTCTCTCAGATAAATAAATAATCTTTTTTAAAAAGGAGAGGGGGAACCTGGGTGACACAGTCAGGTAGTGTCTGACTCTTGGTTTCACTCAGGTTGTAATCTCAAGATCAAGCCCCATGCTCAGCATGAAGTCGTCTTGAGATTCTCTCCCTCTCCCTTTGCCCTAAGCCACTCATGCTTGCTCTCTTTCTCTAACATAAATAAATAAATCTTTAAAAAACCACAACTATAAAAAAAACAACTATAAGCCTGATTCCAAGGAAAAAGAAAGGAAAACTAACAAAGAGAAAAGAAAAAAGAAGCCTGATCCCCCAAAAAGAGAGAGAAAGGAAATGAAAAAGCAAACGAAAGAAACACACACACAAACTACAAGCGTGATTGCAAAGGAATAAGAAAAAAAAAAAAAGAAGAAAAAGAAAAATTAAAAGAAAAATATAGCCTGGTCCTACTTCCACCAGAACTGAAGGGAATTCTGTGAAGCACTGTATGATCAGTAGACTTGGGGCATGTGGCTGGCTTCCTGTGTTGCCCTTCTGGGGGAGAGGCCCACTGCAGCACCTCAGTCACTTGCGCCCCAGTAAAAAAAAAAAAAAAAGCACCTGATAAAGCACAGGGGGTGGGGTTTGATGTCAGCGGCTCCCACCTCCACAAGGGCCCTCTGTGTTGCTCTTTGATGTCCTACCATGTTGGTAACAGGGGTAAAATGGTGACAGACTGCCCTCTTGTCCCAGGATGAGGGGCTCTAACACCGCCTGATGTTCAAGAAGCCCTCACAGGAAAGCGAGGACCATCACTGTGCCAGCACCCAACTCTCCTATTTTTTATCTCTGGCCAGAGGCTGGGATTCAAAACTCCAAAACTTAAAGGAGCCAACATTCAGATCCACTCCCTGCACCAGATTAGAAACTCAACTCTGCTCTGACCAGTGCCCTCTGTCCCAGAACAGTCCCCCGCCGGTACAGGGTGCGGATTCTATGCTGTGGTACTAGGAAAAGCAGTGACCAGGTGATCCAACCTGGCATGCACCTTTGTTTGTTGCCAACTAAAGGCTATCTGCTGGTGCATGCAGGGTCTTTTGTCCTTAGAGAGGCAACATACCCTCTTTCAAATGTACTCCAGGGAGGGAACAATCTTCCCCAGTGCAAGTCCAGAGATCCCCACACACACACCAGATCATTGTTTGCCAAAGCCTATACCACTCAGTTCCCCCAGCTCTCCAGTCTGTAGTCCAAGAGTTGCCTCAAATCCTATCTCCCTTTTCTTTCCCTATGGCAAGGGTTTCCTCCCCTCCACAGCAGAACAACTTTTCTCTTCCCTAATTCACTTCTATCACCTTGCACCTGCCGCTCTGTCTCTCTCCAACTGTCTGTTTCCAACTCTCTCCTTCTTCTAATTCACAGATCAATTTCCTGGATGTTCCAAGTGATCTGACTTCAATGCAGCTGTGTTAAGAGATGAGGAAAGCCCAGGTTCCCCTACCTTTCCACCACCTTAACTTCTCCCTCTGTATTTATTGACATGGTTTAACTTAGTAAAATATAATATCCTCTCTAGATCCTGAATATATACCATCCTAAACAGAGAACTAATGAGTTCATTTAAGATACTTTATTGCCAAAAATAAAGATTGATGGAAGCATCTATAAAACAGAGATGAAAAAATAAAATTGGCTGAGAAGAATAAGAAAAAACAAATATGTCTTGGTTAATAGGTTATTAGTGAGAAATCTAAGAAAAGGGAATGTGGTGGTTTTTGTAATATTTCTAGAAAAGAAAATGAATTAATATTTTTTGAAAATAAAAGAAGAAAATCAGAAAAATATAATCACAGAAATGTCATGGGGGAAATATATATGAAAAGACAAAGAAGCTAGAATAGCTAAAGCAATTTTGGAAAAAAAAAATAGGAAGAGTCTGTCTACCTGTCTACCATCAAGACTATGGTATTGATGGAGAAGTAGATATATAGATCAACAGAGCAGAATAGCCCCAGAAAGAATTGGAAATAGATCCACACAAACAAATCTAATTGATTTTTGATAGAGGTGCCAAAGAAATTCGATGTGGGAAAAGCTGCAGAATCTAAGGTTAGGCAAAGAGTTCTTAGACTCGACAACAAAAACATAATGCATAAAATGAAAAAAGTAGTTGGATTTCATGAAAATTAAAACTTTTGCCCTGCAAAAGTTGTTAAGAGGATAAAAAGGTAGGCTCTGGACTGCGAGAAAATATTTACAGACCACATACCTGACAAAGGACTAATATCAATGGTATATCAAAATTCAATAAAAAAGCAGCCATCCAACTAAAATATGGGCAAAAGACATAGACATTTCAATGAATAAAATATACAGTACAGATGGAAATTAAGCACATGAAAATGTGTTCAATATCATTAGTCATTAGGAAATTTTAGATTAAAGCCACAATGAGCTACGTATCTACCAAAATGACTAAATTAAAAAAACAAAACAAAACAAAACAGTGACAGCTCTAAATGCTGGCGAGGATGCAGGAAAAACTGAGCCACTTATACAGTGGTAATGATAATGGAGAATGGTATAGCCATTCTGGAAAACAGTTTGACAGTTCCTTAAAAACTAAATATGCAACTACCATGTGATCCAGCGATTGCATTTATCCCAGAGAAAAACACACACATACAAAAAAACAACAACAACAACACCAAAAACCTGTATGTAAATGTTCACAGCAGCTTTATTCAAAACAGCCAAAAATTAGAAACAACCCAGATATCCATCAACATATGAAGGGTTGGACCATCTGTAGTATATCTATACCATGGAATACCATTCAACAATCAAAAGCCATAAATTATCAATATATGCAAAAACCTGGGTGAATTTCCAAAGAATTATGCTGAGTGTAAAAAAGCCAATCCACTAAGTTTACATACCATGTGATTCCATTTATACAACACTCTTGAAATGACAAAATTATAGAAATAGAGAACAGATTAGTGGTTGCTAGTTGTTAAGTTGGGGGTGGTGGCTGGAGAGGAGTGAATGTGACTATAAAAGGGAAACATTAGGAATGCTTATGATAATGAAAATATTCTGCATCTTGGCTGCCTCAGTGTCGATATCCTGGTTTGATATTTTACTATACAGTTGACTCCTTGAACAACAACACATGTGTTTGAGCTGCTCAGGTCCACGTATATGTGAATTATTTTCAATTGATACAATCCAGTACTGTCAATGTATTTTCTCTACCTTATGAATTTTTTTAATCATCTTTTTTTCTTTAGCTTTCTTTATTTTAAGAACACACCATATAATACATGTAACATACAAATGTGTGTTAATCCATTGTTTATGTTATCATAAGGCTCCTGGCCAATAGTAGGATATTAGTAGTTTAGTTCTGAAGGTGGATTTTTGACTGTGCTGAGGGTCAACAACCTGTCTCCTGTGTTATTCAAAGGTGAACTGTAGTTTAGAAGGCTGTTACTATTAAGGGAAAATGGATAAAACATAAACTGTATCTCTATTATTTCTTACAATTGCATATGAATCTGTAATTATCTCAGAGTATTAAATATAATTATATTTTTAAGTCAAAAAGCATTCATTACCTACCAAACAACTGTGTCTTTTTAGAAATACTATTATCAGAATGGTTTATAATAGGGCGCCTGGGAGGCTCAGTCAGTTAAGTGTCTGGCTCTTGATTTTGGCTCAGGTCATGATCTAAGAGTCCTAAGATTGAGCCCCAGGACAGACTCCATGCTGGGGCGGGGGAGCATTCTCTATCTCCCTCTGCCCCTCCCCTCCACATGTTCATGCTCACTCTCTCTCTTTCTAAAACAAAACAAAACACAAAACCAGAATAGTTTATAATCACATTTTTTTTTGTTTCTTTAAGAAGCAATATTCTCCATTACTCTCAGCTGACAAAAAAAAAAAAAATTACTCTCAGCTGGCACTTGTGTCCAAGTTCAAGCCCTACGTCTATTTTGGACCTCTGAGAATTAAATATATACTTTTTTTTTTTTTAAGATTTTATTTATTTGACAGAGAGAAACACAGCCAGAGAGGGAACACAAGCAGGGGGAGTGAGAGAGGGAGAAGCAGGCTCCCTGCTGAGCAGGGAGCCCGATGTGGGGCTTGATCCCGGGTCTCTGGGATCATGACCCGAGCCGAAGGCAGTCGCTTAACCAACTGAGCCACCCAGGTGTCCCTAAATATCTTATTCTTAAAGCAGGGATAGTAATATCTGTTTTACTGGGTTGCTGTAAGAACTGCTTTAGATATAATACACAAGCACACACCTGTATGTATTGTAATAAACTTGCTAATTCCAAAGTGCTTATACACATACACGTACCTACAGAACCTACTGTAGCTCATAAAGCTATGTACATTTTATGTAACTGTGTATCTGTGTCTCTGTGTATGATTAATAATAAAATATCACTGTCATATAGGTATAGAAATGGATATTTCAGGATTGTCAGAATAAATGACTTTCTTTAAAACAAACAAACAAAAAATGCAGGCACAGATTACATTGCCTAGTAAATTATGAAAGCTCAACAAATGTGAGTTCCTAGCTCCTCCCATTCTGAATAATGGGAACTCTTACTTTATTTTGTATGTAAAACCAGACACAAGAAAGAGAAAAATGGCAGGCTATGTCTGCAGTACAAATTGCCTTGCAGGAAAAAAAAAATTAAGAGTTACCAGCATGAAAAATAATCTTCCCAACAGAGTTCAAAGAGACTCAGAAATGGCCTCTATGAAGAAAGCTTCTACTAAGCAGGGGAACATGAAGGAGAGACAACAGTAGTGTCCTGAGAGGGTAATGGCCACTTGGACCTATTATGTGTTTGCCACATCAGGCTTATTTGTTATTCTTATCACAAGCCACCAAGGAGGCACTGGGGGTGAAGAAAGACCAAGACCGTCCACTTCACAGCCATTTCTTCTAGCTTCTTTCTTTCTTTTTTTTTTTCTTTTCTTTTTTTTTTTTAAAGATTTTATTTATTTGACAGAGAGAAACACAGCCAGAGAGGGAACACAAGCAGGGGGAGCGAAAGAGGGAGAAGCAGGCTTCCCGCCTAGCAGGGAGCCCGATGTGGGACTCGATCCCAGGTCTCCAGGATCATGACCTGAGCCGAAGGCAGTCGCTTAACCAACTGAGCCACCCAGGTGCCCCTTCTAGCTTCTTTCTTTTTCCAACTGGCCCTGGCAGAATGTTTCAAGCACTCACAGACAACCTCTTTTGCCGTACAGCTTTCCCCAGGATGGGAGGTCATTGAAGGAAATATATATTTGGAATCGGGGTTGGTGAGGGAAAATATCTCACAAACGGAAGGTGCAATAAAAGAAGGTTGAAGTAGGAACATCAGAAAATTAATTTCCTGGCTCTAAGTATTATTGGATGGTAGCTCAGCAATCCACCTGGGACTGGTTAGAAGCTCATCATGGGAAATAGGGGAGCCGAATGGATGGAAATAGCAAATGATGAATCATAAAATGATGTCTGAACATCTTAGTAGCCCCGGGAAGCCTTGCTTGCCTGTTTCTACAATGCAGATTTCCTTGTTTGCTGACAAGGCACCTGGAACAAATCAACTTCTTTTGAAAGCTTATTTGCATTTTCATGGAAGAGGCGGGCATTGGCCCCAGGCACCAAGTACTTCCCCCAGCTTCCGTGAGGCTGTCCTGGAAAGCTGCTTGTTGATTATAGCTTTCCTAGATCCTGCCTTTCTAGTAAATTCATTAGAACAAAGTAGGCAATAGCAGATTTCAAACTGGATGCAGACTTCAAAAAATTGTTGCTTACAAGTTTGTTTTCTCCCAAATCAGAAAGAAATTCCTACAGATCCAAGATACTTTATCATTGTCAATAATCAACTTCATATATTTGTTTAGCACATTACAATTGACAAATTTACAAAGCACTTCTCCACAAGCTATGGCTTTAGATCCACATAAAATCCTTGAAACCAGGTAGAGAATATATTATCACACAGATAATCATCCACAGATGAGGAAACCAGGGCTTGAAGAAAATGATTGTCTAATGTCACCAAACAATGAAGTCAAAGCTAGATAATTCTGACCCCCTAAATACCACTGACAATGAATCAACAGTCAAAAATACACAGACATTTTGAAGCTGTGGATCTTTTTCATTATTTTTTACATTTTCCTTCCCAGTGATAAAAGAAGGGTCAAGATGGTTTTGGGTGTGATAGCATTGCACCTCAGCAGGCATTTGTGAAAGGATAGATCCCTGGCTGCAAAAACTTTCATCGGATTGGGAATAGGTGTACAATTGCGGAGTCATATATAACCCTTAAAGGGGATATCTGAATATATATGTGAAATGTGGACAGAGATATTAACTGTAAGTGGAAATCTAACTAATTACATCTCTTTATGAGCTAGAGTAGAAGCAGAAGGTTATGTGGTGAAGGCCATTTAAGCAGACTTACAGGGTGAATAGGACTTACAGATAAAGGAGGAAAGGAAAGGGATGGGATATTTCAATGAAGAAATAGTTTGAGCAAAACAGTAGACCATACATGTTAGAACTACAATCACTGGTATTGGAGGCTGGAAAGAATGATGCAGTATATATTTAAGATAGGGAGCTGTGAAATCAGATTTTTGGAGTTCAAATCTCCATCATTTACTGAACGAGTTATAGGCCAGTTTCTCTGCTTGTAAATGGAGCCACAATTAGTGCCAACCTCATGGAGTTTTGTGAGAATTACATAAGATAGTACATAAAACCTCGTATTAGAATAGTACCTCTGCTTAGTTGACTTTAAAACAATAACAACTGTTTCCTTTTTTTAAAAATCGTCAGGAGCCAGGGAGTGGCTGGACTTGGAGTAGAGATGGAGTGAGCATATAAGTTATCATTTAGCCTTTGAAATAAAAAGGAATGCTATTAATGAGTATGCCAGGGCACTGAGAATAAGGGAGAAACATTTGGGAAAAACCACAAGGTATGGGACCTGACATATAAGAGACCCTGCTCTAAGTTTTTCCTTGTTCAACTCAAACTTCCCAAATGTCATAGACAAAATTCAATAATCAAATAGCATTATGTAGACCAGATATTATCAGTTATTTCTGCAATAAAATCCCAAGTGTTGAGCTTTGGAGCAAGAATGTCCAAGGTACACAAGATGTTAGGGGTCACCTAAATTCCTTCCCCATTTTCAGTTGTGGCAGGGGACCTCACTGAGAGCAGGAGCTGATACAGTGCCTGTGAGTTCCTAGGGCAACACTGACACAGAGGACCCACAGCTGACTGCTGGAGACACTTTACAGATTTCTAATTATCATGAGAGCCCAGGGCTTATTACACAGATGAGGGAACTGCTTTGCATTGGCTAAGAGCCTTGTTCAGGATTTCCTAACATTCAGTTGAGGAGTTTTTTCAACACATCAGCATTACCCAAGTATGTTCTAGTTCACAGGAGTCCTGCAAGGTGCATGAGCAACAAGGGTTTGCAAGCTTAGTTAACGCTGCTTACGATGTTACGGCACACTCTTAGAAATTCACAATATACATTAAATGCCCTGAGAAGTCCCTGAATAAAAAAAAAATCCCATTTTGTTCAAAACAGTATTTCCCAAATGTGTTTTACCAGAAAACCCTTTTATCATGCAATCTTAATTCACATTCTGCAGAATTAGCATTCTGGTGCTACAAGCTTTGCAAAAGACAATATTGCACAACTTAGTAACTTGGGAAGAACTTCCAGACCAGTAAGAAGGAGAAATAAATAGATCGTTAGAACAGATTCCCATTTTATATGGATTTACATGCAGTCATAAAATCAACACATTTCTCATCAAATGCATTATTTTAGCTGTTTTAAGTAACATATTCAATCAGGCTTAAGACAACTGTGCCCAATTGATCATTTCTTTATTAATGAAAAATTTGCTTTAGCTTTGTCAATAACAGCAACATTAATATGATAAAATGATTTTCAATTGATTAAGTATTTTATAATATCAAAAAAAGGAAAAAAATACTTCAATGGCTAGCCTAACTTATAGAATGTGGGGGGGGGTACTTTTAAATTTTAAGAGCAAAGGAAGAATGCAAAAGAACAGAGAGAGATTAATTTTTTAAATTGTATACTTCAATGTGCCCAAAAATAAAGCCAATGAAAGAAATAGGGAATAGGATTTATAGTTAAATATGACAGCGAGGGATACCTATCTTAAGTACATAAATGGTTTACACAAATTTCAAAAAGCATACAAACAAACAGCAACAAAAACCATTAAGATAACAATAGAAACGAGGACCAAGAATCTGAACATAGGAAGAAGAAAGGCAATGAATAAAGAAAGTACTTCCCACATCCCACTTGCTAGACACTACACTTTTTCCACAAGCACTGAGTCCTACTAAATCAGTCTGTTTCACAGTCTGTTTCCACCTTCCATACTCCCACTGCATAATAGCCCTAAGTGATCTGTAGCCTAGAGCTACAACACTCACAGGCATCATTATTAGCTGTTACATAGTAGTTTTTGTTCTGAGAAAACTTCCTCTTATACCTAAAAGTCTATTGCTGAACTTGAGACATTTAGTTTAGTACACACACAAAGAAGGGAACGTCCCTAGACATGGTGACCTTGGGGTACACTTGCTTCTAAGTGTAGCCTCCCAGATTCCCAGGACATCCCTGCAGGAGCTGATTCAAGAAAGAAGCCAGCTAAAACTTTCATCTCAAACTGTCATCTCTGCTCCCCACTGGCAGTGTTTGACTAGCTTGGTTTCACATTTCTGGTTATTTGTCATGTCAAATGTTCACTGTTCACCTTCTAAAAAGCCGCAAGCCCCCTGATAAATGTGGAGTCTAGTCTCTTCTCCATGCGAGGCCAATGAGAGGCCTCTCCATTGAGGGAAATCAATCAGTTGCCTATGTTTCCTGGAAAGGGGAATTTAATTACTTTTCCTGGCTACCTCAGTTACCATAACAAGCCATATGCTACAGAATAAGCCATCTCCAAATTTAGCAGCTTCCAACACTTATTATTATCTTTCATGGTCCTCTGGGTTGACTGGGGCTTGGCTGGGTGGTTCTTATTTGGATTTCTTATGTGACTGTTGCAGATGGTGGCTGAGAGTAGAGCCATGAGCTTGAGGGTCTCAGCCTGTGGACAGTGATGCTATCTGCTAGGAATGCCCGGGGACTCACCTGGGCCCTACTACCTGTGGTGAGCCTCACAGACGTTTCCCTGACAAGAGCCAACGCTGTGGCTGGACCAACCCCTGTAGTTCTTATTATGATTGCAGGAATACATCAGCAACAACCATCAGGGGATTTTGAAGAAATAAATAAGGTTTATTACTCACGAGTCCTGAAGGATGCCCAGGCCACACAGTGAGGTCAAAGATAGAGACAGAAACAGCACAGCCCTGAATTCTGTCTTTACTGCGGTTGCAGGTGGGGCGACTAGGGTTTTACAGATTCACTCTTTATTGGTGAATTTAAAACAGAAGAGCAAGATTAAAGCATGGGATGGGAAATAGGATCAGTCAAGTGGTCAGTTGTCTAGGTCATCCAGGGCTTTCTAAAGTGGGGAACTTCATGGGTGGGGCAGCCCATCTCTTCACTGAGTCATGTAGCTGATAATGTGTTTATTGGAGAAGCACATCTTTGAAATGGATGCCTCAACAAGCAAAAGCTTAATGTCAGATGCTTACCTTATAATTTTTTAAAAAGCTAATTATCAGGCAATTCCATTACCTTTGTATACTCAAGTGGGCTAGATGTGTAAGAGGGCTCACTCACAAGTCTGGTCCTCCATGTCTTGCATGAGGCCTCTCTCCTAATAGAGTGGTCCAGTCTTCCTATGAAAGGTGTCAGGTACCCAAGAGAGAGTGTCCAAAGAGCTAATGCTCAGAGAGATCCTGGCAGAAGCTGCAAAGGTTCTTATAATTAAGCCTCAAAAGGATGAATACATCACTTCTGCTGAAGACCAATCAATATTTAAGGTGAAGGGAATCAGACTCCATCTTTTGACACACTTGAAGAGGGAAGAGGAGAAATTGCTTGGGGTCCTTTTTGGAGACTACTTCCCACCCTGCCATTCACCATCTTGTTTTTCTTCTTCTCTGTTTTGCCTTTGTGACCAAGGTACTTTTCTTTCAACCCAGATCTTTATCACTCCATGGGAATAACACACTCAAATAGAAGAATGTTGGGGCGCCTGGGTGGCTCAGTGGTTAAGCCTTGGTCTTCAGCTTAGGTCATGATCCCGGAGTCCTGGGATCGAGCCTTGCATCAGGGTTCACTGTTTGACAGGAAGCCTGCTTCTCCCTCTCTCGCTCCCTCTGCTTGTGTTCCCTGTCTGGCTGTGTTTCTCTCTGTCAAATGAATAAAATCTTTAAAAAAAAAAAAAAAAAAAAAAGAAGAAGAAGAAGAGTGTTCTTCCTAAGCGACATGATCTGACTTCTCCAGAGGGCTTCAGATTCCTTCTTGTTGTCCTCATCGAGCCGATGATGTGAACTAAGTTGCCTGACTTCAGCTGATAGCAGCCCAGTACCACAGCCCCCCCACACTGTGTGAAGCATGACACATGTCCCGTGATCAAGGCTGACAGACTTGGGAGTGCAGGCTGTGTCCTGGGACAGAAGCTGTCCTCAATTTGGCATTAGTGTGCCTGAAATGCAGAGGTCAAAGGAACTGAAAAGAGAAATTAGCATACTGCATTTTGAATTAGGAATGGAAACTCTAGGGAAGAAAGGAACTTTAGGAAAAGACCCGAAGAATTTACGTGTTACTCTGAAATACATCAATTTTCCCACTTTAGAAAGAAGATATAGTCCATATATACAATCGAATGTTATGTCTCCATCAGAGAGGATCAATACCCAACTTTTGTAGCAACATGGACAGGACTGGAGGAGATTATGCTGAGTGAAAAGGGCCAAGCAGAGAAATTCAAGTATCATATGGTTTCACTTACTTGTGGAGCATAAGGAGTAACTTGGAGGACAGTGGGAGAAGGAAAGGAAAAGTGAATTGGGGGTAAATCAGAATGGGAGACAAAGCATGAGAGACTCTAGACTCTGAAAAACGAACTCAAGGTCTTGGAAGGGCACATATTGCATGGAGCACTGGGTGTGGTACATAAACAAGGAATCGTGGTTAAAAAAAAAAAAGTGAGTTAGTGTTTCAGATGGCACTTCCCAAAAGAGATAGTATTCTGTACCTAACCTATGAAATTCACGGTGTCATAATTAATGGCTTCAGGGGAAAGTTCTCCTGACTGAGCTTTAAATTTGCTAAGCAATTGGCTAGGATTGACAATAGCTGTAGTAAGTTAAATGCAAAGGGATTTTCTTCTTTTTATGATCTCTACACTAGGAGTCAGTAAACTATGGCCCATGAGCCAAAATCCTATCTACCATCTGCTTTTATAAATAAAGATTTATTGGAATACAGGCACACTGCTTTGTTTACAAATTATCTATGACTATTTTCATGTTACAATCTGAGTTGAGTAAAACCAAAGCTATTTACTATTTGGACCTTCACAGAAATATTTTTGACCCTTGCTCTACCACAGCCCTCAGAAAACATTGTGTTTTTTGCCATAGTTTATGACTAGTAATTCTAATATGACCCTAGATTGTAACTTACTGGGCTTTGAGACACCATATATTTTGCTTAAAAATTATATTGAATAAAAAAATTATTTTACCATAAATTGTGGCAGTGTTAATATTTGACCTTGTGATTTGATTATTCATTTTGAATATTGTGTCTGCTTACATTTGAAGTGGGTGCTTACCCTGTTTTTATTTTGATCTTTGTTCTGTTCACTCTAATTAAGATCTCCCATCCCCACATATTATAAAAGCAAATAATAATGAAGGTGTGTCTAGGAGAATGCAGTGTAGTGGAAGCAAGTTTATCTTGTTTCTCATCTAAGCAAAGTGTATCAATGCAGTCATAGGGAATCTTTCCAGATTCACCAGAATGAGGGGTCCTGCTAATATGAGTAGCTACCATAACTTCCATTTGCTGTACATTTACCACATATGGTTCTCAGTGCTACTCACTTTCCATATGTTATTTCATTTAAGTCATATTATTTTTAGAGGACGTCATCAAGAGGATGTGACCATCGATTGACCCCCAAGCTGGCCCCGGGCAACCAGAGACTCCTCAACACTCTCCCTTATCCTTGGGATGTATGTCCTGCCCACTGTTCCCACAGTGGGAACCACTTTCAAGGATGCAAGCCTGAGAGAGCAATGTGTTGTTGAGACCATCCTGCCAGTATACATGGCTGAACCATCAGACCCTTATATAACTGCTCAGATTCTGTCCAGGCAAATGCAGAGATCTCCTTGTCTTGAAGCCGCCTAAGACCAGCCTTATATATAAATGTTCCTTGCTTATTAAATTTGCCACCTACCAATCTGGAGTGACCTGCCTCTTTCTTCTGTCTCTCCTTGCCCCCCACACCTAATGGAGCCAGTTAGAGACCAACTATTAATGAGGCTGATTTGTGACAGACATGTTACAAAAGATATAGAGACTACAAAATGTTAAAAAAAATTGCCTAACATTACATAGCCAGTAAATGGTAAGGCCACAGTCTGACCCCAGGGATATCTGACTTCAAAATCTGTGTTTTTAATAACTATATTATTGTTAATGGGGCTCTTACCACTATGTTTATATCCCCCAGTAATCTGATAGCCATGATAAACTTGAGATCCAAGGAGGACCTAAACATTGTAATTCTAGCTATATATGGATACCACTAACACCTTGAAAATGAAAAATACATATATTGAAATTACAGTTAAACACTATCTACAGATGTGTCACATTGAAGGGAATGTTTTCAAGTTTATACTCAAAATACAGTTAGTACAGTTAACATATAAAAATAAAGTAGACAAATAGAAGTGTGTGAATGGTTGTTAGAAGTTCCCTTGTACATGTGAGTCAACAGTTTTTTCCTTTATATTGTGAAATATCTTCCATTTTGTGGAGGTACCAGAAATTTTATCCATATTTTATCCATTCACCTGTTGAAGAACATTTTGGTTATATCTAGTTCCTATTGATAATAAAGCTGCTATGAACATTTGTTTACAGGATACTGCATGGGCATTAAGTTTTCAATTAACTTGGGTAGATACCTAAAAATGAGATTGTTGGATCATAGCATAAGTACATGATAAATGTGTAACAAATTGATTTCTCCAGTTTCTGTACCATTTTTTCTTTTACTCCTCCTTCTCACCAACATCTGGCATTGTCAGTGATTTCCCTCCAATCATTCTAATAGATATGTACTGAAGGTGGTATCTCATTGTGGTTTTGATTTCCATTCTCTAATGACTAACAATACTGAGTATCTCATTTGCTTTTTTTGCTATCCATTATCTTCTTTGAAGAGGTGTATCTTTGCTCAATTTTTAGCTGAGTTGACAGACTTCTTATTGTTGAGTTTTAAGAGTTCTTTATATATTCTAGATCCATGTCCTTTATTCAGCTATGTGATTTGAAGATATTTTTTCCTGGTCTGTAATTTGTCTTTTCATTCTCAATACTGTCTTCCACAGAGCAAAAGTTTTAAATTTTTATGGTCTAATTTATCCTTTTTCATTTTTTATTTATGACTTGCACATTTGATCTCTCATCTAAAAACTCATTAACAGGGGTGCCTGGGTGGCTCAGTTGGTTAAGTGACTGCCTTCGGCTCAGGTCATGATCCTGGAGACCCGGGATCGAGTCTCACATTGGGCTCCTTGCTCAGCAGGAAGCCTGCTTCTCCCTCTCTCACTCCCCCTGCTTGTGTTCCCTCTCTGACTGTATTTCTCTCTGTTAAATAAATAAAGTCTTTTAAAAAAATAAATAAAAAATAAAAACTCATTAACAAACCAAACGTTATAGATTTTCCTCCAACATTTTCAACATCTGTGTATATATCTAATTCTATATACATCTGTTGATTCACTTGTTTCTTCAAAAAAAGATGTTTATTTCTTCTTTTTTTGTGCATTGCAATTTGTGGTTGGAAACAGAACATTTTATGTAGTACAGTAGCAAGTGAGACAAATAATTTTATGCCTGGAAATAGGTAAACTGTTTGCTAGGCTTTAGTGTAGGAATACTTTGTCAATCTAGCCCAAATGTGAGCTGGATTTGGATTTTAGTCTTGCTCTGGTTATATCCAGGATCTAGTAATACTTTGTGCTTAGAATGGGGGCTGGTTTTTCAGAGGATTTTTCTCAGTGATTGTTTCACCTTTAGCTGTATGCCTTTCCTTTCCTCCTACACCTCAAGACACCCCTTCTGATACTCTTGACCTTCTCAATACTAGCTCAGTATATGTGTGGTATATGGGTTAGGGGGGAAAGTATGGGCCTGTAAGTGTGGTTCACTGTGGGTCAGCCTCATTCTTAGGCAGGTGTTCTGATCCTGGGTCTCAGGGGTCTTCTCTGTATTCCTGTCTATCACTTGGGGAAGGATAGGTAGTGAATCTACCCCTACTCAAGAGGTGGGGGGGGGGGCTTTAATTATCTAACCTCAGAATATACTCCTGCCTCTTCCAAAGGAGTTTTATTTTGGTTTGGTTTGGTTTTGTGTCCTTCTCTCCCTGTCCCTTCGTTGCCATGGGTCTTGACTTGGGTACTTAGGGCAAGAGGCATTGATCCCCTTGCCTCAGTACTTGAAGGTTTTTGTTCCATAGAGGAAACAGAGGTGAATAATGCAGGCAGGGCTCTGTGCCTTTCCCTTAACAGCTGCTATTCCCCTCTTCCAAGACTGTATCACAAAGGTTGCTTTATCTACACTTTCATCCTGACCTTAGACTTCCTTGTGAGGACCCGATGGAGATCTGTGGAAAAGAGCCCACACGTGGAAGCAGACTCTCTTTGTTTCAGTGGCTCCTGGGGCCACTATACTTTATGGTGGTCCACACTCTGCCTTTAGCAATTTGTTACGGTTTGTAACTGAATTATTTCTGGCTTGCATGACAGATGGCATCTGTGATGAGTACTTATATTATATTCCTTCCTTGGAAAGATTTATCTTTCCCGAGATTTCAAATTACTAGTTGGTTGTCCCAAAACCTCATCTTTTTGGTAGATTGTGAAAAGTTGTGATTCTGCAAATTATTCAGATTTTTTTCATTGTAACAGTGAGATCTATGCTCTTTCTCACTTCCACATTCTAAATGGAGCCTGGAAGTTTTCTATTTTATTTTGAAAAATAGCCATTAAATATTTTTAGGCTGGGGACTGAAAAGTTCAGATCCATTCAGCAGGTGGGGACTTGGAGTGGATTACTCTGGCTGTGTGATACAGAATGGGTTGGAGAAAAATGAGTCCAGAGGCAAGTTAGGAGGTTGTTGGAGTAATCTGGGCAAAAGATGAGCAAACCCCAAACACAGCATGGCATGGCGACTAAAGATAAAGATATATTTGAGAAGTTTAGGATTTAACAGGATTTCCTGACAGATTGTGGACGTGGGTGCATAGATGCATATTCATGCAATTCAGAGTACTGGAAAAGAGAGAAAATTAAAAAAAAAAAAAAAAAAAAAAACGTGCCCATGTTTCTAACCTAGGCAACCAGGAGAATGATGATAGAGGAGTCAAGATAATATTAAGATTGTAAGCAAAGCAGAGGTGCAGAAAGCATATATAAGTGACGGTTGACCTTGGAGAACATGTGGTTAGTTCTCTACAAGGACTGTGAACAAGCACGACAGAGGACCTCAGCCGATCAGTAAATGATTCATCATGATTGATCAGTAAATGAATGAATGAGTAGTTGAATCAATATTTCAGAGCTTCAATTGGGAGCTTTATCTATTCAATAAGACTTATCTGTTCCTTTTTATTTCAGCAAGAGCAATAGGTTTTATGACATTTAAAAAAGAATTCAGTGGGGAAAACATGCATAACTTGAAATGAACTGAGCTACTCTAGCCCTTCCCTGGCTCAGATGTTTCAGGAGCTTTCTCATCTCTCCCCCATCACTGGGATTCTCAAATAGTGTGTGCTAACTGCATAGGTCAATTAGCATGAAATTCGATTTGTTACAATCTGTCTGAGGCCACGTAATAAGCCTGACACATAAGCCTCAGGTTCGGGACATTTAAGAGAAATTCATAGTGTGAAAGCATTTAAGGACCTGGTAGGAATGAAGAGAAATGTTTAATGTCCAATTCCCTAATCTATCTTTCAGAATCAAGAAGAGATCCTTATATCACAAACAGAATGTGATAATGATTGTTACAGGAAAAGTAGTGAAATCACATTGTATATATCATGATATCATAGACTTCCCTCTTCCTTCCTCCCCGAAGCAAGCATTGATACAGACTCACGCTCATCCAACTTGGTGCATCTTTTCATGCACTTGGTGTTTGGGATGAAAGATGAGAATTCCACCTCTTAGAAGAGCTGCAGCCTCTCGTGGGAAAATGCCCACAAGAAACATTTGCTTCTGTAAAATGATGGGTGCTCAACTCAGGTGGGGGTGGGGGGAGGAAGGGGAGGATAGGCATGTCACTAACTTGGATGAAATCATAGAACTTACCCATTCAAATGAACATTGTTCCTCAAATAATCACTATGAAAAAAAGAATACATGTCTCAATTATGTTCTAGTCACTTGTAATATTTTAGACTTTCCTCTCAGAGTTATCCTCACAGAATATTTGCAAGTTATACTAAAAATTTGATTGTCTTTCATTTTTATCAAATTATATTAACTGGCTCGATTCTTTCCAAAATGTATTTCCTTGCTGAGTTGTCTGTATAGATGCCCCATGACACATCATTCCATGGTCAAATAAATTTAAGAATATTTACCGATGTTCACCCCTTTTTTAATGAACATTAGCAGATTCAAATCTCTGAAAAAGCTTTCAATAAACTTATTTAACTCTGTAGACTCGTGTTTCTCCAAGTTAATTTAATCAAATGTAAGATAGTTCCTATTATAAGATGTGCCATTAATTTATGTAGAAGTTATGCCAAAAACAATTTGCCAATTAAACTGGGATTGGATACTTTCTTAACACTTAGAGGAATTTATTTTATACTTACTGAAATAATTCTTTTAGCATTATTTTGACAATTATTATATATGATTCTTGGGTATATATCTATATATGAAACAAGTCATTCAAGGAATTTCTAAAACTTTAAAACAGATCCCAACTCTTCTGAGTCACTTTTTATCTCAGAATAATTGATACCCATGTCTTCCACACTATATCAGTATCTGTGCTTCCAAGAATATGCTGCTGTTTTAAGCATGCTTCATTATTTTCTCCGTGATTTTTATCCAAGCCATAGACACCTATTGTGCAAGTGTTGATATATTTGTGTAAGAAAAACAAGCACATCAAAACTACCACCTAGACGGCAGAGATAGTAAGGTGCATTTTAAATATTGGAGATGTGAAAGTTTGAAAGGAAAAAAAAGTGTCATGGAATCAGTGAAAAACATCATATTCCCACAAGGCTCTCTGTTTGTGGATCCCATGGAGTTAGGGTTTTTGGGGAGCCTTTGAAAAGCTGATCTAGCCTGTTTGATCAAAGTTGGATTGAAGCTAACAATAGCTTATCTTCTATAAAATAATTATAGGGACGCCTGGGTGGCTCAGTTGTTATGCAACTGCCTTCAGCTTAGGTCATGATCCTGGAGTCGCAGGTTCAAGCCCTGCATTGGCATTGGACTCCTGCTTCTCCAGCTCTCACTCCCCCGGCTTGTGTTCCCTCTCTAGCTGTGTGTCTCTCTGTCAAATAAATGAATAAAATCTTTAAAAAAATAAAATAAAATAATAAAATAAAATATGTATAGAACCACTCTACGTACATCACAGCAGCATTGAACAAAGGGAGCTCAGAAGGACATTCCTGGAAGGTGGTACACACAGCAGTTATAAGCGCAGGACCTGGAGAGAGCTGGCCTCAGGGTTACATGTGTGTTTGACCTGAACTTAGCTCAGATCCCAGGCAAGTTGCTTACTCTTCCTCAGGGTCAGTCATCTCACCTTTGCGGTAGGGGTAATAATAATGTGCCTCCCAGTAGACCTATTATGAAGCTTAGATTTTTAAAAAATTATAGGGGCAACTGGGTGGCTTATTCCATTAATGGAAATAAATGACTGGATTTCAGCTCTGGTCACCATCTCAGGGTCCTGAGATCAAGTCTCGTGTCAGGTTCCATGCTGAGTGTGGATACAGCTTGAGATTCTCTCTCTCCCTCTTCCTCTGTCCTCCCCTCAGACCTTGTGCTCTTGCTCTCTCAATAAATAAATAGATGAGAGATAGATGAGAGATAGATAGATAGATAGATAGATAGATAGATAGATAGATAGATAAAGGAAAGTCCTGACCACTATCAGCAATCAACACATTTTAGCTATTATAACTTTCCCAGGCAGGCATTTGTGACAAATGACCACCTTCTTCGATTTAGCTCTGAAAGAATCTCGGCTATTTCTGAGAATTAAATGACTCTTACAGGGTGAATGATTTCTCACGTGAAGAGGTTCCCAGCGATGTGTTGCAAGGGCTGATAATAATTATTGAGTAAGGCGTTTTAAAAAGTACTTTTGGCAATGGCAGCATTATCAAAATAAGTGCATGACCTCCCATGTGCCTATTTTGAAAGCAGCTAGACTCATTTGCAAAAAGCAGTTCTGGTGTAATTACTACCATATCCCTCTGCATAGGTACAAACTGGATAGAAACTTGTTTTCTGTTTTCTATATTCCATCCCTCTTCCCTCCCAGGTCCAATCCATTCAAAAGTCTATGGCAAAATGTAGTTGTGGGGCCGCTGAGAGTGTTGGCCTTTTTCAAGCATGCATTTCAGTTGCTGAGTATATAACTGGGCAAGCCAATTGATCTTTCTGAATGCTGATCTCATGTCTAAAATAAGAACGAAAAAGTGCCAACCTTATAGAGTCATTTGGACATTCCATCATATTCCATACATATGTCAAGCTCTGTAACCCAATTTCAAGCACACAGTAAGTATTGACTAAATGTTGATATTGCCATTCTTATGATTAGCATTAGAATTAGCATTGCTACATTAATTTCTCATTGTAATAAGTTACCATAAACGTGGTAGCTGGAAATAACACGGATGTACCATCTTACAGTTCTGGGAGTTCGAAGACCAAATGGGTTTCACTGGGTTAAAATAAAGGTGTCAGCTGGACTGGGTTTCTTCTGAAAGCCCTGAGGGAGAGTATGTTTCCTTGCTTTCCCCCACTTCTAGAAGCCACCCACATTCTTTGGCTCGTGGCCCTCATCCTTCTTGAAAACTAGCAATTCATCACTGCCTCACTGACATTGCCTCCTCTGCTTTGCTCTTCTCCTTGAAGGACCTTTGTGATTACACGGAGCCCAGAGGAATAATCTCCCCATCCCCAAGTCAGATCATTAGCAAACTAGATGCCTCCTTGCCATGTGACATAGCATATTCAGAGGTTCCAGAAAGGAAGACCTGGGCATCTTTAGGGGCCATTATTCTGCCTATCACAATTGTCTCCTCTATTAATTACATACAGCTGCATAACATTGCCGAAAGGCAATGTCTAGAAGTAACTGCAATGGGAGAATAGTCTCTCTGGGTCAGAATTTGGGTGTGGCTTAACTGGGTCCTCTGATTTAGGGTCTTCCATAGGGTGCAACCATAGAGTTCCATAGGGTGTCCATGGAGGCTTTAGTCATTACAGGTTTTGCCTGGGGAGGGGTCAAATCCAAGCTCATTCACCTGGTCATTGTCAGAATCCAATTCCTCAGGGGCCATTGGCCAGAAGTTTCCCTTAGCACCTAGCCACATAGACATCTCACAACAGCAGCTGGCTTCATCAGAGTGAACAATCAAGATGGGAGAGAGAAAAGAGAGATGGCTAACAGGACAGAAGTCACAGTCTTTTGGAATAAAATCTCAGAAGTGACATTCCATCATCTTTGGTATATTTTATTCATTAGAAGCAAGTCACTGGGTTCAGTCCATATCCAAAGGGAGGGTTTTTCACATGAGCATGAATACTGGTGGCAAAAATCATTGGAAGTCACTTTGGAAGCCTGCCTGCCACAGTCACCATCATTGTTTCCACCAAATCCATCTTCTTCACCAGGTCACATTTGAGTGCAGACCAATTTCCAGCCAATTATATCAAAATATCTGGAGGTGGAGGCCAGGCCCTGTCCTTTTACAGGCCTCCCTTTGTGATCTTATGCAATCAGCCTTGAGAGCCAAGGCTTGGTACCCTACCACTGCAATGGTAATTTATGTACAATGCACTGTGCCTGTCACACATTTTTGAGCATGTGCAGCAGAAGGTAAAAGCTCTGTTCTTGACCGTACATCGCTCTCTGACTCACATTCACCTCCTCAAATTTGTCTGCACCCATCCACACCTCACTCACTACACACACTCCTTGAATGCCTCATGGCTTATGTCCCTCCCCAAGCATCGGGCTGTTGGCCAACTCTGTGCCTTGGCAGATGTTGATTCCTCTGCCCACAGGCCCAAGTGGCTCCCAGGACAGACCTATGCTTTTTAAAAATGTAGTAATTATTGGCCATATTCAAGGGAATGTTTATTAAAGTGTAAAGTCTGAAGAACAACAATAAAACATCCATGATGTTTTATTAGCTTAGGCAGAGAATAGTGTCTTGAAGTTTCTTTGTGCTAATTCTGTGCCTCATTTCTTTCATTCCGTCACAAAAGTAATCAAAGCCCTAAATGCTGTGTTTATAATTCCCATGCTCTTATCCAAAGTTGTAAATCCCAAATAACAAAGTGACTTAGTTGTGCATGTTGCATGGAATCACACCCTAGTGTTCTCTGGAGTATCATCCACTTTATTCCTGATAGTTAAAATATATCCCTTTTTACCACCACATAGCAAACATTTTAAAATACATCTCAGTTTATTTATTTACTCGATTACTGGTAGATCTGGAATACTTCCAGAATTTCTGCTATCGATGGCACTCCTGCTACAAATTACTATGTCCAAAGGTGTCTATGTAAATATGTTTCTCTGGGAGATATACCTAAGAATGAATTTGATGGTCCCCCTGCTATGGGATGCTCGGGTTTATTAGATATTATTAAAGTTTTCCAACATGCGTATGCCTATATACATTTCCTCTGGTGGTGGATGACTGTTCCTACTGCTCTGTATGCTTAGTCATTATTTCATAAGTCAGACTTTTTAATTTTTTTTAAAGATTTTATTTATTTGACAGAGAGAAACACAGCCAGAGAGGGAACACAAGCAGGGGGAGAGAGAGAGGGAGAAGCAGGCTTCCGGCTGAGCAGGAAGCCCAATGTGGAGCTCGATCCTGGGTCTCCAGGATCATGACCTGAACTGAAAGCAGTCACTTAACCAACTGAGCCACCCAGGTGCCCCCAGACTTTTTAATTTTTGCCAGTCTAGTAGATCTGGTTTGTGGCATAAACACTGATGAGTGGAACATATTTTTATGTTTGTTTGCCACTCAGGTTGCTTCTTCTGAAAGTGCAAGGCAAGTCTTTTGCTTCTTTCTCTAAGTAATCTTAATTTGGAGGAGTTCTTTATGTATTTGAGTCCTCATGATTACATTTTGTGGTTTGTCTTTCATCCCTTTTATGGGGCATTTGAAGAAACAGATGATATTTTTAAAATCAGTCATTTGATTTGTCTTCCAAATTATGACCTGCTTTTGATGTCTTCTTTATGAAATGCCTCCCTAGGTAAGGTTAGAAAGCTAGTCTCTTCTATTGTCTACTAAAAGCTATACAATTTTTACTTTCCTATTCAAATTTTTAATCTTATAGGACATAATTTATCTCCATGTGAAGCAAATATTAAAATCCCATCACTTCCCTATGGTTAATTGGTTCTTAGAGCATTATCAATTTATTAATTACATTGTCCATCATTTCTATGTGGAGCCTCAAGGTTGGTTGTTTTATAAATAAGGTTGACAATTACATGTTTCACTTTCTGGCTTCTTGATTCTGTTTCATTTGCCAAATTGTGTATCACTTCACTGCATTATTTATTACAATTTTATACTTTCATAATTATTTTAGTCTGATAAGGCAAATTCTTATTCTTTTTTTTTTTCTAAAGATTTTATTTATTTGACAGAGAGAAACACAGCCAGAGAGGGAACACAAGCAGGGGAACTGAGAGAGGGAGAAGCAGGCTTCCGGCCGAGCAGGGAGCCCGATGTGGGGCTCGATCCCGGGTCTCCAGGATCATGACCTGAGCCGAAGGCAGTCGCTTAACCAACTGAGCCACCCAGGTACCCATAAATTCTTATTCTTTAAAAAAGAAGTATTCTAACTATTCTTTGCTCTTTGAGCTTACCAAATTTTATAATCAACTAATTATATTTAGGGTTTTAATTGTGTTTTTTTTCTGATATTAAGTCAAGTTTTAGAATGTCAAAGGATAGGTGATGTCAAGAGAAATTACTAGACACACACATATGCACACATGTACACACACACACTCAGACACACACATACTCACAGGATGCAAAACTTACATTTATTCCCTTTGACATGCTAATCAAGCAGTTGACTTGTAGAAAGGGCACGTTTCAGACACCTGCTATTTATTTATTTATTTTCTTATAGTTTTAAAATATTTTATTTATTTAATAGATTTATAAATTTAATAAAGGAAATACCAGGTGTCCCTATAAATAACTTTTTTAAAAATCCCACATATTAGTGATTAGAATCATTCCTAGTGTACCTTGGTGGCTCAGTAGGTTGAACATCAGATTCTTGGTCTCAGTTCAGGTCTTGAACTCAGGGTTGTGAGTTCGGCCCCATGCTGGGCTTCACATTGTGCATAGGGACTACTTAAAAAGAAGAGAGAGTAACATCTGGGTGGCTCAGTGGTTTAGGTGTCTGCTTTCAGCTCAGGTCATCCCAGATCCTGGGATCAAGCCCCACACTGGGCTTCCTGCTCTGTAGGGAGTCTGATTCTCCTTCTCCCCCTCTACCTCCTCCTGCTTATGCTCTCTCTCTCTCTCTCTCTCTCTCTCTCTAATTAGCTCACTCTCTCTCAAATAAATAAAATCTTTAAAAAATAAAAATGAAAAAATTAAAAGGGGGAAAATTGTTTTCGACTGATTGAAGGATTTCGAAAGAACTCTCAACTTTATGACATGGTGTTCTAATCAATAGATAGAATACATTACTTTATTCAGATTTTCTTTAATATTATTAACAAAGTGGACATTTTCTCCTTGAAGGTGTTTTATGTCTTTTGTTAAATTTATTCATATTTGCATTTTTCTTTTTTCAAATACTTTATTTTGTTTTATTTTTTCAGCGTTCCAAGATTCATTGTTTATGCACCACACCCAGTGCTCCATGCAATATGTGCCCTCCTTAATATACTCCACCAGGCTTAGCTATATACCCACTCTCCCTCTCTTCCAAAACCCACAGTCTCTCATGCTTCATCTCCCTCTCTGATTTACCCCAGTTCACATTTCCTTTCTTTCTCTTAATGGCCTCCATGTTACTCCTTATGCTCCACGAGTAAGTGAAACCATATGATACTTGACTTTCTCTGCTTGACTTATTTCACTCAACATAATCTCCACTAGTCCCATCCATGTTGATACAAAATTTTTTGACTCTATTGTAAACATTATATTTAAAAATTTACTTTCTATCTAGTACTTTTGTATGGAAATGTAATTTATTTTACATTTTCTATCTAGCAAGTTTGCTAAATTTTGTTATAATTGTAGTAATTCGTCTATATATTCTTTTGCATTTTCTATAGAGCAAATCCTATCAGAGGATAATGAAAGGTTTACATCTTCATTTTCAATCTTCATAAATTATAAATTATTCTGGTTTTCCTATATTGGTCAGGGTTTCCAGGAAAATGTTGAATAGAAGGAGTGATTATAGCTATACTTTTCTTATTCCTAATTTAAAGGAAATTCTTTATTCACCATCATATATGATATTTTCTTTGTTTCTTTTGAATACCCTATATCAGCTTCTTGAAAGGCCTTTAATGAATAAGTATTGATTTATATCTAATCCTTTTTCTACAGCTAATAAACAGCTTTTATGATTTATTATTTTTCTCTTGTAAGCTTTATGTTGATTTTCTAATGTTAATCCAACTTTTATTCCTTAGAACTAACCCATTTTGGCCATAATATATTTTCTATTTTTTGGATTTTTACATTTAGTTACTAATATTTATAATATGCATTTATGTTCAAGAGTTAAGGTGGCCTATAATTTTACTTTTTCATAGTGCCTTTGTTAGGTTTTGGTATCAAGGTTATTATGATAACATCACTGGATGCATTGAGTATTACTTCTCTTCTTTTTTCTTTTCTCTCTCTCTTTTTTAAATCTTTTCTTTTCTGTGCTCAGGAATAGTTTGTATAGGATTAAATTTTTTTCTTGAATACCCAGTAGATCTTTGGTGGAAAATTTTATTTATTTGTTCATTACTTTAATGGTTATGTCACTATTTGTGTTTGATTTCTTTATGCATCAGTCTTCCAGTCTGAAAGCTGGCAGTCTTTCAGTTTCAGTTCAAGTCCAAAGACCAGAAAAGACGATAGTTTAGCTCAAGTTGTTGGCAAGAAAAATTCCCTCTTATTCTGCCTTTTTGTTCTATCCAGGTCTTCAACCGATTTTTTGAGGCCCACCCACATTAGGGAGGGAAATGGGCTTTAATTCAAACATTAATCTCATCCAGAAACAACACCATAAACACATCCAGAATATTGTTTGGCTAAATGTCTGCACATTCTGTGGACAAGCCAAGTTGATATATAAAATTAGCCATCATGCTTGGTTTATGGCTACATCACACCAGTCTGCTGTTGTTGTCACATTGTCTTCTTCCTTTGACTTTCTTGTCTTCCTACAGGGCCCTGTGATTACATTTAGGGCACAACCAGGTAATTCCGAATGATCTCCCAATCTCAAGATCTCAAGATTCTTAATCATATCTACAAATGTTTTATGGTGTTGCTGTTGTTGTTGTTGTTTACCTACTTAACATAATAGTTACAGATTCCAGGGATTAGAGTATATATGGGGGAAGGGCATTATTCAGCTTACTACATTAAAGAAGTACCTTTCAAGTCTCTTGATACTTTCTATTTTAATTTTTACCATTGCCTCCTTTCATATGATATTGATTCCTTACTCACTTTTCACTTCCTTAGTAGGATACTAAATCATTATATTCAGCATTTTCCCATGTCTAGTATTAGAATTGAAAGCTAAATGTTTTCCTCAAAATACTGTTTTAGGTCCATCCACAAATTTTGATATATAAATTTTTCACTATTGCCTTATTCTAATGAGTTTAAATTCCCTTTTTGATTTCTCCTTTGAACTATGAATAATTTGGAGGTGGGTTTCTTTATTTCCAAACACATGAACATTTTCTAGTTCTCCTAACCTAATTGCATTATGTCATTTATAGGATATTTGTTCTTTAAAATTGGTTGAGACTTGCGTTATGGGCCAATATGTGACCAAATAGTCACATAACATGAAGTATATTTTTACAGAACAGGTGATTCATAATTAGGATCAGTTTTCTCTACAGCTTACAACCTGTAATCCTGCTCATGATCCTCAGTCAGTTCAGATATTCATTTCCTCCAAGAAGCCTTCCTGACTACTGGGCTGAGTGTCCCTTTATGTGCTGTCATTGCGCTCCAGGTATAATGAAACATAGCTTAGCTCAATATTGTAGTATCTGTTCCCTTATTCACCTGTTATCCTCTAAGTTTCTTAAGATCCTCAAGGACAAGGAGCACATGTTATTTATCTTTGTTTTTCTTGTTCCACCACCCTATCTACCATATAGGCTCTCAGTAAGTAATGACTGAACTAAACTAATGAATGAGGCTAATTTTTTAAAAAGCGTGCCCAATTCTCTTCCATGTAAATGATAATTCATTGCACTGTAGAAATAGTGCCAATCTGCCACATTAAACGTAAGTGGAATGGAAGGCAAATTTTCTACTCTATTGAGAAGTTTTATTTACCGAGACAGAAGTGCTTATTTTTCAAAGTCATATGCAGGTCACTGAAGTGAGAACACATAATCTTTATATTTGGTTTTTGGCTCCTCACAAATACATGTGCCTTAATTCTGCTAGGATTACAGTGTTGTGTGAACACACAGGTGAGCCACTAGAGATCTTAACTGTATAGCATCTGAGACATTATTAAGACATGATCATGTCATACCTAAAAAGAAGACTCTAACCTTAATTAATTGTAAACTTGGAGTTGGGGAAAAAAAATTAAAATCTTCTATGTCACCGCCGGAGGAGCCAGCCTCGGCGGAGTTGTGGGTCCCGAACCGCGGGCGAAATAATGACAGGGACACGGAAATCTAATGCAAGCTGACAGACCCGAGGTCAGTCAGGAGAGACCTATGAAGCAGGCTCAGCCGCACGCTCTGGCTTTTTAGCTTTGGCTCTCTAGCTCTAGCTCTCTACCTCTGGCTTTGGCCCTCTTGCTCTACTTCTCTCTCCTCTTCTGTCTCTCTACTCTTTTTCTGCTTCTCTTTCTGCTGCTTCCTTTGCTTCTCTGTTTCTATCTCTCTTTTCAGGCTCTTTTGTTGTTTTCCAGCTCTCTTGCTCTCTCCTCCAAAGTTCCCTCCTCTAAGGCTCTCTTCCTGCCTCCTCCCAGGCCCTCTGCCTTTGTCTCTCTTGACTCACAGGGGCCCCAGTCTTTTATTATTTAAAAGTGAGGAAGTTGGGTGGTGCAGTTAAATCTTTTACTGCTTTTGCACCGGCCCTAGAGAAAGGATTAGTATTGTTACTGCAGGATACAGAGTGATTGCTTAAACTCACAGAAGTTGAGACCATTGAGGCACAGGGATCAAGAAATACAGATAAGAGATACAAAGATATGATTACCAAGAGGAAACTATATATCTTGAATAAGCACACAAAGGACATATTTCCCTGACCCACAGGGTAGGTGGCGGGGAAGACCCAGAGGGGCTTTCATTCACATTCACAGATACCTCCAAAGTTTCTGGTGGCTTGGGAGGGGCGGATCATGCACCGTCCCCGACACTTCTAGTCTAGCCTAATTCTTATATTTCTTCTCCAAGATCCTAGATAAGAATTAAAGTTTTCGCTTGAATATCTCAAGTGATGGAGGACTCACTATCTTTAACATTTTTAATATCAATAATATTGCCTATCAGGGATGTGGTAGTTTGACAGTAAATTTATCCAATTTAATTAGATAAAAAGAATACAATAATTCCTTTTTCATAATTAGGTAACACTCCCCTTTCCTCATGTATCATCTGTCTTTCTCAGTCCAGAGTATAACCACAAGTCAGGATCTATCATCGCATCAGAGTTTATCTACTATAAAAGACAATACCCAAACTAGGTAAACTTCCTATGCAAAACTTTAATTTGGAATATTCAATAGAAAAAAGATGAATTTATTTCATAAAAACTGTGACACTGAAAAATTTCTCAATGGGGAACATAGCAAGTAGTAGACTGTAGCATTCCTTAGTAAAATTTAATTCAAATACAGTTAAGCATTTTAAATTCCCAAGTATGTAGACAAAATTTAGAAATCCTGAGTGCTCCTAATCCAGAACTAGTGAATTCTAAAGTGCATTAAAACTTTTGTGATTCAAGTAAGGTTGAATAATGTCTGAATGCTTCCAAATGCAAGAGATCATAGAGGTGAAAAAGTTTGGGAAGTATGGTAAAGGTAAAAGATAATAGCACTTTTATACTAGAAAAAGCCTAGTGTATATATCCAAGGCCCATATCTTTTCTCACCAAAGGCTTTTACCTCACTTTATACAAACTTTGATACAAACAAATGCAGTGCCTACTCTAACCTTTCTCTGAATCCACCTCCTTTGCTGCCTAACTGTGCAGTGCCCTCACAGATGTTGGTACACGTGACCATGTAATTTGCCATCAGCAATGGAATATCGACAAAGGTGACACACGGAGAGGTTCCAAGACTGTTTGGATATAGCGACAGCCTTACCTCTTCCACTGCTGTCTTTCCCATGAGAACATGCCTAGGCTAGGCTGCTGCAGGGACAGGAGTTATGTGGAGGAAAGTCAAGTCTCTCCAACTAGCTGCCCAGCAACACCAGATGCAACAATTACCCTCCAACAAACTCTACCCAGACAAGTGAGCAACTTATGTTTAGACCAGAAGAGCTGCTCAGACTAGATTGCTGACCTGCAAATTCATGAACTAAACCACCATGAACAACAAGAATCTCTTGTTTTCAGTCAATAGGTTTTGAATTTGACTCGATCTGCTCATTTCCTTTTTCCTCCCCCTTGTCCTTTATCATCACAAAACATCCCCTGCTTTGACAGCCTGGAGAGTGACCTCTTGGAATGGATAAAACAGCATTAAAGAGAAGGAATAAATTTTCCTCAGAGCAAAGACTGGGATTCACGTGGTAAGATGGAGAATAACTAAACCAAGATGCAAACTCCAAAGGCTCTCTGTTCATAAACATTCTCCCCACTATTCCCACTTCCTCAGCACACTTGGAAGTAGGGCTTGTGATCTGACTACATCCCCGAGTTCACAAGTCAATAATAATAATGGATATTATCAATAAAATATGAAACAGCAGGGGAAAACAGAGATGTGAATCACAACCACTTAAAAAAAAAGACTCTAAAAGCCACATACTGAGCAATTTTTCTAGCTGAAGTAGAATAAATGCACATGAGGGAAACAAGAGTTTTATGTATTCACACTTAAGTGATCAAAGAAAGAAGTCAGGGTATTGGAGATGCCAAGGAGAAATAAGCAATTATAGAAAAGAATTAATTGGAAATAAGTGGTATAAAGATAGAATTGTTGAAATAAAAGGCTGAATAGATAAGCTAAATAATAGACTAGATCCCATTAAAAAGTGAAAAATGGAGCTGAAATATCATGCCTGAGAATTTCATAGAAGGCAGAAATATAGCATTAAGTGAAAAAGAATAATTTATAAAGTTAAGTATAGAAAAAGATGTATTCATCATCCCGTAACAAGTATTACAAAGCCAGAGAAAAAGATAACTAAAGGGGAGGTAATATATAAATAAATTATTTTAAATATCCCCAAATTAAAGAAATATGTAAGAATCAGATTAAATAGGTACATGGAAGCTAGAAAAGTAAAAGTTGTTACCAGTTGCCAAATTAAAATATATCCAAATGAAAGGGAAAGATCTCTATGAAAAAGGCAGATCATGTGGAAGGAAATGACAAGAATCATATATGCCCAAGAATAAAAATAATGATGTCATAATAATAAAGTGATAGAAAAGAATTGCAAATATAGGATACTATAACTAGCTAAATGATCACTTAAATAGGAGACTGAAATAAAAATATTCTTTTTTAAAAAATATTTCATTTATTTATTTGACAGAGAGAGGGAGGGAAAGCTCAAGCAGGAGGGACAGCAGAGGGAGAGGAAGAAGCAGACTCCCCACTGAGCAGAGAGCCCGATGTGGGGCTCCATCCCAGGACCCTGAGATCATGACCTGAGCCAAAGGCAGAGGCTAAACTGATGGGGCCTCCCAAGTGTCCCTGAAATAGAAATATTCTTAATAATGAATGTCTCAGAAAGTTTACCACAGCTAGGCCTCTCTGAAAGAAGTCTTAGAGTAAGTACTCTGGCAGTAAGATAATGAGAATAGTAACATGTAAGAAATAACTTATTAGGGACGCCTGGGTGGCTCAGTTGGTTAAGCAACTGCCTTCGGCTCAGGTCATGATCCCGGAGACCCGGGATCGAGCCTCACATCAGGCTCCTTGGTCAGCAGGAGGCCTGCTTCTCCCTCTCTCACTCCCCCTACTTGTGTTCCCTCTCTGGCTGTGTTTCTCTCTGTCAAATAAATAAAATTTAAAAAAAAAGAAATAACTTAATAAAAATATTGCTGTATAAATGAATAATAACCAATTATATACACTCCCCCCAAATTACTAAAGTGTATCTAGAGTGCATTTTTAAGTGACAACTATATGTGATGATGTAGAAACCCAGAAGAAAAACCAAAGATTGTAATAAGGAAATTTTACTTTAAGGGAAGACAAAAATTGACAAACTTTAGAGGTTGGTTGGGAGAAAATAATAACTATAAGCCTCAATAAGTTCTGGATAACTGAGAGAATCAAGTGGAACATAAGACCTTCAGACTACCAAATAAAATTTAATTTATCTATGCCAGTTAGTTAAAAGGGAAGACAAATCAATAAGAACATGTTACATTAGAAAAAATGAAATGAGATTCAGAAATAACTAAAATATATAACAAGTTTAACTGAGCTAAATTCACCCTTCTTTTGACAAAGATTTCAACTGAATAATTTGACAGGCACAATGCTAACTGTTCACCTACATTTCTTCTTCTTGGGCAGACAGAAAGAAGGCATATCCTAGTCCGCCTGACAGCTAATTTGGGGACATATGGCTGAGTTCTGGACTGTTGATGGGCCAAGAAGTACTGTAAGTCACTCAAGCCTGGTCCTTGAAAATATGACACTCTAATTCTCCTTTCCCTAATGATCAACCCAAGAGCCTATGTATTACAGTTCTTGTCACAGCTGGACCTCTGAATCGCTTTTGGAGTAGAACCGTGCAGAACAGCCATGTTTCCCATATGTGAGTGAAAATAATGAATCACTGTTGCATTCTTTTGGGGTTTTATTTCTATTTAACCACATATGAATATGGTCTCATCTTGATTAATAGTGAGGAAGAACTCCAGCCACAATTATTTCCAAGAAACTGTCTGAATAAGGCAAGATCCTTTAAAACCCTGGAAATATGAAAGTAAAGATGTTATTCAAGGACATCATCCCAGCCCTGCGTTGGCATGGATCTGGCTTCTCTGGTGCTGAATTTAATTCAAGTGTCAAAAATACTATGTCTATATGCCTCCTCTTTAATGAAGGTAAATGATTTGTAGGGTAAGTTGTTTTAGAATTGCAAGGTGAGCCTGAACTAAAAAGACAGAAGTATGATAAAAATTTAGTATTTTGTTTCACCCTGGAAGAACACAGGCTTTCTGGAAATTGTCCCTTGCAGCAGAAATCACATAGAAACAAAGCAATGAAGCAGTCGCACAAAGATAGGTTTCTGTCCTTGGTTGCTTTATTGCCTTCATTCCATTAAGCTCTAATGTTCTTATTAAATAAAGAAATAATTTATAAATTTATAAATCACACCTTTATAGCAGACAAGTATGGTATTCTCTTTTCATCAACTTGTAGTATTTTGTGCCACACTAAACACACCTAAAATGAAAAAGAAGAAAGTGAAAAATAACATACTAGGCAAATGTTGCCAAAAGAAACATGGTGTAGCAACATTAATTTCAAACTAAATAGGATTTGAAGCAAAAAAAAGTTATAGATAAAAGTTTACCTTGTATGTGGGCTGATAAAAGGAACAAAAGATCCAAAAGATAGGATAATCATAAAGATATTAACATATAAAAATATATACATAATCCCTGAAGGCAACCTGTGGATGATGAGGAGAAATAGCTAAATCAGTAGTTGTAGTTAGAGATTTTAAAGCCTGCATATCAGAAACAGATAGCTTAAGGAAACAAATTAAAAATTTATATACATGATAATTAATAACTGTGAACCAAAAGATACATAAGCATCTTTATATCCAGGGAGCACACTTTTTCTTCTCCAAGCACACATAAAACACTCATACAATTCAATCAAATAGTGAGTTCCAATAAAAGCCTCAATAAATTGCGAAGAAGCAATATCTTATAGCATTTCCCAACTACTATAAAATAAAATAAATTTATTTTTTATAAAATAAAAAAAATCAAAGCCAACCGTAAAGTTTATGGAAACCCCAAATTCTGTAAACCAAAACACCATAAAACAACACAGCTCTCGAGTTCAAGAGAAATTCATATGTGAAAATAATAAATTTGCATCTAAGTGAGCATAAAAGCATGCCCTGCCAAAAATTTCTAGGAACCAGCAAAAGCGCTATTATGGAAGGCATATATTTACTAAAAAATATTTATCAGAAGGCAATAAAGGTTATAAATAAATGAGCTATATATTCCCCCAAAACACAAGGGGGGAAAAAGGAGTAAATTCAAAGGAAGACATAATGAACCTAAGGACAATAACTAATAAAGTAGCGAAGAAGTTACAGACAACAATAACAGCACATACTATATGCAAAGAGCTGTTCTAAGTGCTTTACATATATTGGCTCACTCAATCCTCACAGCAACACTTAGAGAAGGTAAAATTATTCATTCTCATTTTACTGATGAGTAAAGCAGTGCATGGAGAGATTACATAACTTTCCCAATATCACAAAGCTAATAAGGAAAAGAGACTGATTTATAATCTGTGCTTTTATTGACTGTGCTATACTAACCCAAAAGCTGATTTTTCTTTTGAAAAGACTCTTAAAGTTAGATAAACCTCCAGGAAGACTGATTAAGGAGAAAAAGAGAGATTGAGAGAGAGAGTAAAAGAGAGAAAGGAAGGGGGAGAGAGAGAAGCATTGCTTTTTCAGGATAATTAGGGATGGCTGACAAAACAAACCCTAAACCTCATGGGCATGATGTAATACATGTTTCTTTCTTGCTAACATCACAGTTGTTGGTCAGTGAAATCCACAGGGCAACTCTCTTCAAGCAGTGATCAGGGGCCCATGGAAGCTGTGGCAGAAGAAGAAGGAGAAGGAGGAGAAAGACCGGCTCTTAGTTTCCCTAACCTGGAAGTCACATTCTGCTTACCTTTCTTGGGTTTGGACCAATGACTAGTCACATGTCCTCACCACTAATGATAATGAGGTTGGGAATGTAGGAAAACACATGTATTGTTTGGGTGATAACTAGTAACCTCTGCAATTGTTAGAGGAGGTCACCAAGAAGATGTCACTGCCGGTTGACCTAAGCAAGCTGGACCCAGATGACCCGGAGAGTCCTCACACCTCTGGAATGCAAGTTCTGCCCCCAGTTGACATAGTCGGAGCTGCTCCAAGGATGTAGCCTTGAGAGAGTAAGGTGTTACTGAGACTATCTGGGTGGTGTGTATATGACTGAACGCAAGTAAGCCTACTACTTAAATTCTCAAACTCTTAAATTCTGGCAGGCTGGTATGGAGATCTACTTGTCTTGTGGTTGCCCAGGACAAGCCTTTCATGTGAGTTCCCTTGCTTATTGAACCTGCCACCTGACAGTGTGGAGTGATCTACTCTTTCTTCAGTCTCTCCCTGCCCTGCCTATACAAAGGCCAGATAAATAAGGTGGGGGGGAAAGTAAATATGGAATGTAAAAAAAATATTTTAAAAAGTTATAGACAGACTTTAAATAAATAAATAAATAAATAAATAAATAAATAAATATATATATATATAAAATTGTTTTTAAAGGAATAAATTGAAATAAATGTAGCAAATGAATATAAGTGGGTAAGGGGGTGCAGGGACATATAGGAACTCTGCATTTTCTGCTCAATTTTTTCTGAAACTTAAGACTTTTTCTCCAAAAAAGTTTGTTAAAAAAAGAACAACACAGCCCCATATCTACCTCATTTTTAAATATGATTGCCCAGATCTTAATGCAAATATTAGATAAACAAACCCAGTATTAATTAAATAACTATACAATGATGATGTAAGGTTGACACCAAGAATGATATGATGGAGATTTAAACAAGATGGTGGTGTAGGAAGATCCTGAATTTACCTCCTACTAAGGGCACACCAAGTCTATAGCTCAGAGATCTTATGGATCATATCCCTTTGAAAAAGCTCTAAAAACTAGATGACACAAAGGATAAAAAGATCACACAAAGACAGGGGGAGAGGCAGAGATCACTGTTCTCACCAGAAACCCCACCCCTGCGGCACAGTGACACAGGATAAAGAGGGATCTCACCAATCCTTCTTCTGTTGCAGAAGTGAGGGGTTGGTGCCCACATCAGGCACCCCAACCCTTGGGATCTGCAGAGGAGAGACAAGCCTCCAAAATGTCTAACTAAGTAAAAACAACAGGGCTAACAACATTCAAAGCACCCAAAGGGCTGATCTCACTCACCTTGAGACCCAGTAGGACAACAGCAGTTTGAAAAGCACCTAGTCTATATGTGAAAGAAGATTCATTTGTTAATCTAATAGCATCTGCTAGAAGGAACAGTAGAAATTCTCCCTGGAGACAAAGACACTTGGCATGCAGCATTTCCCTCTCCTTCCCCCCAGCATAAACATGGAAGGAACCTGTAGGAACCAGCACATCATGGACACTCACTACCTAACTTGCTTACACCAAGCCCACTATGGCCCACCCCGCACCTTGGTTTCATTTTTCAGAAACGGTTTCACATAAGGCCGCCTTAAGGGGCACGCTTTAAAGAGAGGATCCCAAACCTCTCAGAGCCAATGAGATCCATTTTTTGGTTGATATGCAGAAGCTTCTAAAATGCAAAATGACTTCCAAAAACATATCTACAAGGATCTTCACAGCATGCAAATAAAAAGTCTTTAGCAAAAACTTTGTTCATCTGAGTGGGTAACATTAATTTAGTCCATGTGCCAAAAATACAATTTGGATCTAACTATCCTTTTGTGTTTGTACCTGAGACGTGGCTAACATTTTAAAAACAAAAGGTATAAGATCTCTGTTTGTGTTTGTTTATATGCTTTGTATGTCTACATATGTATGTTCCAGAAATGGGCTATTTTTCTAGCTCTGGATGATATTGCCAAAATTAATTTGTAAAGAGCTCTATCTATTTGTCTTAAAATTTAGCATTTATATAGATCAAGTATATTCTCAGAAATATATACATTAACCCAAATGTTTTTCCAAGTTCATGACATGAGATAATTTGATAAATGGAAGTTAATTTAAATTTGTTAGTTTAATGAAAGGAGGCACATCTTCAAAATTTGTCAACAAAAATAAGGTAACGCAAAATGATAATTAATTTATAAACCCATGCATAACTGTTAAAAACAACTAATTTTAGTAAATGTAAATAATATCAAGTATATACTAAGCTAAACTAAATAATGGAGATTGATTGCCTATCTAAATCATTTCCAAATAAGGTAAACGTTAAATGCTAAACATAAATTTATTGACTTTGGCTTTCTAAGTTTTACAGAGAGACATAAAAATTCTGGGCCTTTTAATGAACATATTTTCTACCATGCTGAAACAAAATTATAATGAGGAAGAAGATACCTCTGAAACTTTTGAAATGTGTTTATATGTTTGCTAGTCTCCTACAGGGTGCTGATATACAATAGCTCACAATTGCCAGTTTCCTAGTCTTCACTAGAAAACAAAGGTTACAAATAGGTTAAAAAGTGGGAAGAAGAGCTGAGAATGCAAAATTAAGCAAAGATAAAATGTCAGAACACTATAGCACCAAAAACCAAAAGATACTTAGGAATAAACCTAACCAAAGAAGTTAAGGGTCTGTACTCGAGGAACTACAGAACACTCATGAAAGAAATTGAAGAAGACACAAAAAGATGGAAAAGCATTCTATGCTCATGGATCAGAAGAATAACTATTGTTAAAATGTCTTTACTGCCCAGAGAAATCTATACTTTCAATGCCATTTCGATCAAAATTCCACCAACATTCTTCAAAGCGTTGGAACAAACAATCCTAAAATTTATATGGAACCAAAAAAGACCCTGAATCGCTAAGAAATTGCTGAAGAAGAAAAACAAAGCTGGGGGCATCTTGTTACCTGACTTCAGGCTTTATTACAAAGCTGTGATCACCAAGACAGCATGGTACTGGCACAGAAACAGAGAAATGACCAATGGAACAGAGTAGAGAGTCCAGATATGGACCCACAAATCTATGGTCAAATCATCTTTGACAAAGCAGGAAAAAATATCCAGTGGAAAAAAGACAGTCTCTTCAATAAATGGTGCTGGAAAATTAGACAGCTACATATAGAAGAATGAAACTAGACCATTCTCTTACACCACACACAAAGGCAAACTCGAAATGGAAGAAAGACCTCAACGTGAGGCAGGAATCCATCAAAATCCTGGAAGAGAACATGCAGTAACCTCTTTGACATCAGCCACAGCAACTTCTTTCAAACATCTCCAAAGGCAAAGGAGACAAAAGCGAAAATGAACTTCTGGGACTTCATCAAAATAAAAAGCTTCTGTACAGCAAAGGAAACAGTCAACAAAACAAAGAGGCAACCCATGGAATGGGGGAGGATATTTGCAAATGACACTACAGACAAAGGGCTGGTGTCCAAGATCTATAAAGAACTACTTAAACTCAACATCCAAAAAGAAGATGAACACATCAAAAAATGGGCAAGATGCATGAAGAGGCACTTCTGCATAGAAGATATACAAATGGCTACCAGACACATGAAAACATGTTCATTGTCACTAGCTATCAGGGAAATTCAAATCAAAACCACACTGAGATACCACCTTATACCAGTCAGAATGGCCAAAATTAACAAGACAGGAAACAGCAAGTTTTGGAGAGGCTGCGGAGAAAGGGGAACCCTCCTACACTGTTGGTGGGAATGCAAGTTGGTGCAGCCGCTTTGGAAAACAGTGTGGAGATTCCTTAAAAAATTAATAATAGAGCTACCCTATGACCTTGCAATTACACTACTGGGTATTTATCCCAAAGATACAGATGTAGTGAAAAGAAGGACCATATGTACCCCAATGTTCATAGCAGCAATGACCACAATTGCCAAACTGTGGAAAGAGCCAAGGTGCCCTTCAACAGATGAATGGATAAAGAAGATGTGGTACATATATACAATGGAATACTATGCCTCCATCAGAAAGGATGAATATCCAACTTTTGTAGCAACATGGACAGGACTGGAAGAAATTATGCTGAGTGAAATAAACCAAGTAGAAAAAGTCAAGTATCACATGGTTTCACTCACTTGCGGTGCATAAGGGGTAATGTAGAGGACAGTAGGAGAAGGAAAGGAAATGGGAAGTAGGGTAATTCAGGGAGAGAAATGAAACATGAGAGACTTTGGACACAGAAACAAACTGAAGGACTTGGAGGGAGGGGGTGGGGGATCAGAGAGCCTGGTGGTGGGTACTGAGGGCACATATTGCATGGAGCACTGGGTGTGGGGCATGGGCAATGAATCTTGGAACACTGAAAAAATAAAATAAATTTAAAGTAAAAAAAAATGTCAGAACACTTGCATTAATAATACAGTAATACAGAACCTGAGCATCAGTACCCAGAGAATGGGGCAGACAATGCAGCTACCAAAGCAGCAGGGGCCCTTTTAAAAGGTGAGAAGCAGAAGAACTCCCAGGAGAGCTTTCTTCTCCTCTGGAAGGATTTACTGTAACTTCTCGCTTTTCAGACTCTGGTCACACATCACTGGGGGATTACAAAAAACATTTATTGAAATAGGAAATAGGCATAGTATCCATATCTATGTATGCTTATGGATGTAGATATATATATTTCCTCAATTTTATCTGTAATTTACAGGTGGATTTATTTTTTTATTATCTATATATCAATAAAGAGAATCATTCCCTAAAGTACAAAAGTGTAACATGGCATCTACCGAAAATAGGAAACACGTGTCAGTTAATACAACTTTGATTTCAGTTACTTATATTGCTTACTATGTGTAAGTATGTGCTGGCCATCATATACACTCTATTTCTTGCTGTGGAATAATCTAAGATATTTGAAAGCCACTGTGCTTACACCACAGTAAACTGAGCAACAGCAGGGTATGTATAGCCAGCCAAAAGGCTAATTCAAGAACAGCCCACCCTTGGTGTCCCTTTCACACACAGCGACAACTCCTCCAATCCAGGCTGTGATCACTCTTTGATAGGTTCATACTTTGTTGCCTCTGCTTTTGAGGTTTGCAACTAGTCAGCAATTTTTGTATAAGAACTCCTTCCATTTCTTATTCCTTTATTTCTTATTTCTCTCTACTTGCTAAGCTGGGAATTTCTGGTAGTGACTTCCCGAATACTTATAACTTTACCATCACTTTAGAAGGTGTCCCATCTTTCAGATCTTTATTCTTTCCTCAAATTAGAGCAACCTGCTTCAGCGGTAATGTGGGAATCCCATGGCTCCTGACTGTTGGGTCATTCCCAGTCCAGCAGAGCAAAATCAGGACAGACCTATACACATCAGTGAATTTCACAATGTAATTTCCAAAAGGCACATGGTTTATTTTAACTATATTGTGTAGAAGGAGTTTATATTCATTTAATGCAGGACATAGGCAATTATGCTATCCTCTCAGAGTAAAACTGTAATTATTCTGTAACAAATGCCTTACATCATGTCTTTTCTAGAGAAATTTTGTAAGCTTTGAAATTGAGAAAATAGCATTTTTAAAAAAAGATTTTATTTATTTGACACAGAGAAACACAATTAGAGAGGGAACACAAGCAGGGGGAGTGAGAGAGGGAGAAGCAGGCTTCCTGCCAATTGGGGAGCCCAATGTGGGGCTCATTCCCAGGATTCCAGGATCATGACCTGAGCTGAAGGCAGATGTTTAACAACTTAGCCACCCAGGCACCCGAGAAAATAGCATTTGAATTAATAAAATTGAAAATGTTAAGCAAAAAATAAGGGTTTTTTTTTTTAAACAAAACTATGAGAAATGATAAAGATGAAAGAATTAATATATATAAAAAGTAGGATGTATGTTTTTGGTAAAAGAAGGGATGAGAAATGAAGATGTACTTTTGGTAAGGGAGAAAAAAGAAAGTAATTTTATCCTAAAGTAAAATGATTTTTCCTAAATAAGAAAGGGGAAAGATAGTACAAAACCGAAATGGATATGGAAAGTTATAGAAGGTTTATGGAAAAGAAGTCTTGAGAGGGAATTTTATGTGTGATCAAGCTAAGATTAGACTGGATTTATTTAAGTTCAAAAAAAGGAAGAATTTTAATATCAAAAGTACACTGGTACAAAACCAGAATTTGATTTTTCTCTCTATTAAGAGGACAGGGTTTCCTTAGACTATTTGTCTGCTTTTACTAGGAATACAATGGATTTTCTTTTCTTTTCTCTTTTCTTTTCTTTTCTTTTCTTTTCTTTTCTTTCTTTTCTTTTCTTTTCTTTCCTTTCCTTTTTCTCTTTTCCTTTCTTTAAGATTTTATTTATTTATTTGACAGAGAGAACACAAATAGGCAGAGAAGCAGGCAGAGAGAGGAGGAAACAGACTCCCCGTTGAGCAGAGAACCCGATGTGAGACTTGATCCCAGGACCCTGAGATCACGACCTGAGCCGAAGGCAGAGGCTTAACCCTCTGAGCCACCCAGGTGCCCACAAAGGATTTTCTTTACCTTTAATGTAATCTGCCAAGAAAACAAAGATTCAATGGTTTGTCTTCATCAGGTCTTTAATTAATTAAGAAAACTGAGTCTCCTCTATTACTAAAGCTAAGTGTCTTTTTTTGTACAACTATGTAGCATTTTGTATATGTTAAATTTCATGGGAAGCATTGTCAAATAAGAAGTGAGGCTAAACTTTCTTTAGAAAACATTTATATGTAAGTTATTAATATAAGTGCTCCAGAAATGTATGAAGTTCCTGGGAATGTGATGTGCCCTGAGACAAGGTCAGTCATAATTCCTGCAATTGTCTTAAAATATTGTATATCATAGAGGTAACCAGTTTTCCTTGTCAATTGCATTATTATGAGCTCTCATCTGATATTTAACCATTTTAATTTCTTTTACTAACCTATAATGTATAATTTGTTTCAGGAGTACAGGTCTGTGAATCATCAGTCTTACACAATTCACAGCACTTACCATAACATGTACCCTCTCTAATGTCCATTACCCAGATATTACCCCATTCCTTCCTCTCTAGCAACCCTCAGTTTGTTTCCTGAGATTGAGAGTCTCATGGTTTGTCTCCCTCCCCACTCCCATCTTGTTTCATTTTTCCCTCCCTCGCCTCTATGAATCCCTGCCCTCTCAAATTCCTCATATCAGAGAGATCATATGATAATTGTCTTTCTCTGACTGATTTATTTCACTTAGCATAATACTCCCTAGTTCTAGCCACATTGTTGCAAATGGCAAGATTTCATTTTTTTCAATGGCCACATACTATTTCATTAGATAGATATAGATATAGATATATAGATATATATGTCTTTTGTCATTTATAGAGTTATTATTTTACTTTGATGTTTGTGCAGAAATGTCCTTGCAAAAATTCTTACCTTCAAGGAGATTCACGGAAAAGAGTTCTCTGGATGCAGGTATTCCTGCATTTAAAGATAACTTTAAAATCATCACACAGAACTGGGTAAGAATTTCTAAAGCGTTGATGGAAAATTAGCAAATTCACAAAATTGGTAACAAAAGATCAAGATTAACAAGAATTAATTGCAGAAGGGTAAATGACCTAATGAAGATGATAATTTTTATGACCTCATTTTAAAAACATTGCTGTTTCTTTAATATATTGCTTGCTGGATTTAAAGGACCCCTCTTTTTGTTTGTAAGCTGTCTATAACTTACAGTGAATTAGGAAAATGTGTCTTCACAATAGATATCAACAATATACATGTTTACATAAATCCACTAAGAATCTGTTCTCGTAAGAGGACACAATTAGACAAGCCCTTAGCTTGGGCTGGACAAGTCTTTAAAAAGACTTTCAATGTCCAATCTGATATTCCTTATCCAGCAAAGCATATTCAAAAGAACATATATGGTCTGTCACTATTCTTACTGTGTTTTGATCAGTAATCAGGACAAATATTTTAAAAACTAGGCTTAATTTGCAAACAAATTGGCATTGCTGTGCTTCATGGAAATGGAAATGATTGTAGAGAGAAAATTATGTTTCAATAATGCACTTGCGGATCTCAAATTCTAGTGCTATTGATTGTCTTTGAGGTTTTGTTTTCTACCTGTAAACTGAACAAAGTACTGAACTTTTCTAGTTTCCTCCAATATTTATAACTCTCTAAACTAATATTTCCATTTTCCTCTCACTCTATGGAGGTGGAATCACTATAAAACTAAAACTGCCCTTTTCCTAAAGTCATGCAAGCTAAAGCCAAACTTTTTTTTTTTTTTTTTTTTTTTTTTTTAAGAGAGGGAGAGAGAGAGTGTGTGAGCAGGGAGAGGCAGAGGGAGAAGGGGAGAATTTTTAGCTGGCTCCACACTCAACACAGAGCCTGTTGCAAGGCTCAAACTCATAGCCCTGAGATCATAACCTGAGCAGAGATAGAGTCCGATGCTTAACTGACTGAGCCACCCAGGCACCCCTAAAGCTAGACAATTTGATATGAACTTCAGAGAAATCACAACAGCTCATGTGTGGACAGTCTTTGTGCCTGCTGCTATGTGGTCTCTCAGGAAGATCACCAGAGACATTCACACTGCAAACCAGGAACATCTTTGCATGGCCCCTGCTTACCTAACTCTTCCATCTGAGGATATGCAGAACCAACATCTAGAAATCTCTATTGGCTGCTCTCCAAACTCAGAAAATTCAATTTATAATTTGCTCGGACTATTAATCTTTGTTTTTCTTTTGTTTCCATAGAAATGCCTCTTAGTAAATTACCTGATTGCTCACATCACATAGAGGCTAATGGAGGCGAAAGCCTCCTGCAACGCTGTCTCCCAAAATAAAACATCCTTGGATTCACCCAGTCCGAAGTGATCACGAAGATATGCATTTGCTAATACATCATGTTGTGTCTATGTCAATAACTGATAATTGTCAATTGACTGAGAAATGTAAAACCTGAATCTGATTATAACCTACCGGATTGATCCCATCAGTTAAATGCTGGCTCCTGAGTATCCCGGCCAAGTTTGCAATCTTTGGCTATTGTTTTGGCAGTGTTCATACTGACCTCCCTAGTGCACTTATACCCGGGAAGGTTTTAGGTGCCTTTCTGCAGCCGCTCACATGCTACATGGTATCCACCGAGGCCCAGGATGAAATTAACACTAACCACAGCAATGATGAAGCTGGTGACTAGGTGACCTCTGAACCTGATGACTCAATTAACGGAAATAGCAAAAGGGTGATTCTTCAGCTTGACTATACCATCGGAGGTAACAGAAAATAATGGTATTGTGGCTGGTCTTAGGCTCAGCCTGCTGAGATAATGACCAAAAGGGAGGAAATGGTAAAATTAAAAACCTATGGAGACCAACCTGAAAACTTCCCTGAGCAAAGAAAACCAGTTGAGTCATACAAGCAAAGCATCAGTTAGCTTATTTTGCACGGCTAACCTGACCTGGATCATTTCTCCCTTGTGATTTTGGAAATGATAAGCAAAACTTGAACTGTTTCCCAAGGTTGACAGATGGTAACAACCGAAAATTATAATATTGTAACCAATCACTGGAAATAATAAAGGCATTGCTTTCTTACTATGTAAAATGCTTTATAACAATATACCCGAGAGCTTCATTCCATGTTCCCCTTTGAGTGTTCTGGTTTGTAAACTATCTTTTTGGTGTATGCACAATAAACTTTTACTGATTACTACTTCAGTGATTCACCGATTTTAAATTTGACTATTTTGAACCTCTGACAAGAGAACATTTTAACACCCTATTAAAAGTCATAAAGTATACCTGAAAAAAAAATGGAGAGATTACTACATTCATGAAGGGTTTATCTTAACATTGTAAAGATTTCAATTATCTTTTTTTTTTTTAATTTCACTAGCACCTGTGACTGATTCCTTCCTCCAGACATCACCCTGGATGATCTATGAAATGAGAGGGAAGCATGGATCGGATCTGAGGATCTTAAAACTATAATCACAAAACAAACAAACAAATTGTGAAAACTATATTGAGGGGCAAGAAAAGGATTCATGACTGAATGTGGGTGGAAACTGAAAATGTGGGGTAGACACATGCCAATCCCACCATCAGGGGACAGAGTGGGGGAACAGAGTGTGATTTTTAACTTTTCATTATAGAATAAACATGGACAAAAATAAAGAATAGTATGTGAAATTCCCTTATATCCATTACCCTTTACCAATTCTCATGGAAAACTTTTTAAACCTTTACCCCCTACATCCCCTGCTCACCTAGATAATTTTTCCCAGCTGACTTCAAGAGTTTCTCTTAATATTAGTCTTCAAGCAGGGTGCCTGGGTGGCTCAGTCATTAAGCATCTGCCTCTGACTCAGATCATGATCCCGGAGTCCTGGGATCCAGCCCCACATCGGGCTCCCATTTCGGCGGGAAGCCTGCTTCTCCCTCTCTCATTCCCCCTGTTTGTGTTCCCTCTCTAGCTGTATTTCTCTCTGTCAAATAAATAAAATCTTTAAAAAAGAATCTTCACGCAGTTACTGAACAAAGAGAGACAATGATTCCATTGCACTTATGATCATAATGTGAAAATCTTGATGAAGTTCAACAATTATTTTCAAAAGAATATTTAAAAAGATTATATTTCATAATGCAACATAACAGCAGCATACAATACCACTGATCTCTCCATCTCTCCATATTTCTCTCTTTCTTTTTTTTTTTTTCCTTTTTGCTTAAAGGATACTGCTTTCTCTTGATTCTCCTCCTAACTAAAGGGTTATACCTTCTCAGTTTTATTTTCTTCTTTCTCCCCATTCTCCTAATCTTTAGCATTGAAGTTCCTCAAGGCTATGTCCTCAGACCTCTCCTCTATCTAAACTTACTCCCTAAGTAACCACAACCATTCTCATTACCTGAAATACCATCTAATCACTGATGTTTTCCAAATTTATATCTCTACCTTGGGTTTGTCTCCTGAAGTCTAGACACATGTATGCAATTATCTATTCCGTGTTTACATTTAAATGTTTAATAAACAGTACTTCCTAAGGCAAAACCTTGATCTTCCTTCTTCTAACTACCCAATGCCCTAGAGATCCTTCTTCTCTTGATATTTCATTAAATATCAATTCCATTCTTCAGTGCTCAGAAAACCCTGGATTCGCCTATAATTCAACTTTCTCTAATAACTCATATACAATTTATCAGAAATCCTGTGTAATGTGCCTTCAAACATTAAGAATTGGATAGCTTCGTACCACCCCATAATTATCACTTGCTCAGGACTTACTGATTTCTTATTTGGATTACTGTAAAGGCTCTTCCCTAATCTCCTTAAATTTACCCCTTAAACCTATTCTCTATATCCCAGCTAGAGATTTGTTCATTGTTGTTGTTTTCATTTTTTGTTTGTTTGTTTTGCATCTTTTAATAGACTTTATTTTATAGAGCAATTTTAGGTGCACAGGAAAATGGAGCATGAATTACAGAAAGTTCCCATATATTCTATGCCTCATACATGCACACCCTCTCCCACTGTCAGTGACCCCCTAGCGAGGTGCATTTGCTACCAATGATGACCTTATACTGATATATAATCACCCCAAGTCTATTGTTTTCACTGGGGTTCATTCTTGGTGCTGTATTTTGCATGGGTTTTGACAAATATATAACAAAATGTATCCACAATTATAACATCATAAAGAATAATTTCACTGCCCTAAAAATCCTCTTTCTATAGCCTATTTATCCCTGCCTCTCTCAAATACCTGGCAACCTCTGATCTTTTTACTCTCTACATAGTTTTGCCTTTTCCAGAATGTAATAGAGTTGGAATCATAGTATGCAGTGTTTTTAGATTTTTCTTAGGAATATGCATTTAAGTTTTCTGCATGTCTTTCAAGGGTTGATATCTAATTTCTTTTTAGCACTAATAGTTCACTATTTGGATGTACCACAAGTTTTTTCATTCACCTACTGAAGAGCATCTCGGTTGCTTCCAAGTTTTGGCAACTTTGAATAAAGCTCCCATAACAATCCTTGTGTGGAGTTTTTTTTCCCTTTAACTCATGTGGGTAAATACCAAGGATTGTTATTGTTGTTCATATTGTCAAGAGTATGTTTTACTTTGTAAAAAATGACAAACTTTCTTCTAAAGTAGCTATACCATTTTGCATTTCTGCCAGCAGTGAATGAGAATTCCTCTTGCTCCACACTTTCAACATTTGATGTTATTAATATTTTGGATTTTTGCCATTCTCGTTGCTTTCATTTGCAACTCCCTAGTGACATATGATGTTGACCATCTTTCCCTAGGCTTATTTGCCATCTGTATATTTTCTTGAATGAGATTTCTGTTAAGATCTTTTTAAAAAGATCTTATTTATTTATTTGACAGTGAGAGAGGGAACACAAGCAGGGGGAGTGGGAGAGGGAGAAGCATAGTCCCTGCTGAGCAGGGAGCTCAATGCAGGGTTAAATCCAGGGACCATGGATCATGACCTGAGCCTCAAGCAGATGCTTGATGACTGAGCCACCCAGGCACCCCAAGATCATTTTTTAAAATCACATTGTTCCCTTTTTTAGTGAATTTTAGAGGCCTTTAAAATATATATATTATATTAAAAATAAATAAATAAAATGTATGTTATTGCTCTTCTCGAAATTAGAATAACTCATACTTACGCTTTACCAGGAATTGTTATAAGTGCTTTTCATACGGTATTCTTCCATTTTTAAGATGCACTTCTTTTCTTTCCACATTTTAACATGGTTTTAATTGGTATGTATCTCATTATTTCTGACCAAGCAGTAGTCACGAGGTAACTAACTGTCATTGCTTTTGCATGTACATCAAAAGTTGCCAAAGGTTTCAGCGTAATGGAAGACAATCTCAGAGATAATAGTAGGGCATTATTTTTTAAAACTGCATTACCTATGCTCTTGCTGAAAGCAAGAATGATATTGAATGGAAAAAACACAGGCATAGACAATCCTGAAGGAAAAGGTGCAGAAAACCTAAAAGTTCCTAATTTTTAGAAACACTTTAATCAATTCATGCAACTTTTAGTTGAGACACCATGGGTCCAGTCCTAGGACTGTGGGAAAAACATAAATAGACCAACCATCACAAAGGCTGACCCTTCACCTTAAATCATTTTAATACATATTTACATCTAGAAGATCTGTCCCTTCTTTTTCACTGTCAAAGCAAAACATAAACATCCTCTGGAGAAAGAGAATATCATTCAAATCTTTCCAATTTTCTACACATAACTCTAGAATACAATAAGAATCATTAGACATGATATAAGATATAAATGACCAAAAACCTTCAGGTGATAGACATATTGGAGTTATCAAATAAGGCAATTAAAATCATAGGACAGGGGAGGGGGAGCAAGATGGTGGAGGAATAGGGGACCTAGATATCATCAGGTCCCAGGAGTTCAGCTAGATGGTTATCAAACTAGTCGGAACATCTACAGACTGAATAAGAGATTAAAGAGAAGAAGAGAAGCAATTCTAGGAACAGAAAATGGACCACTTTTTGGAAGGTAGGACTTGTGGAGAAGTGAATTGGGCGTGACATTTGGGAAGACAGAGCATGGGGGGAGGCATCGGCTCGCAGCCATCAATAGAACAACGGAGCACAAAGTTGGAACTTTAGAAGTCTGCTCCATTGAGAGACATCACCCCAGAGACTAAGCAGGGGGTGGAGCTCTCAGGGGACAGTGTGGTCTCAGGACCTGCAGGGTCACAGAAGGACCCGGGGTGCCTGAGCATGGCAGAGCTCCCAGGTATCAGTGTGGGGAAGCTGGCTGCAGAGATGGAGCCAAGGAGGGGGCTCTCAGCTTGGGTTCACCTTAAACAGTGATCTGAGGCAGAGTCAGGCCACTTTTCTTTGAGCAGGGACCCCACAAATGGCAGATCTGGGGAAATCCCCTCCTTCCTCCACCAGGAGGAGCAGTGCAGGAATCTGCTGGGTTTGGAGACTCCAAATGGAACCACATGTCAGAGATAGAAATGCTCATCACAGGCGGGGTGAGCATGGAGTGTGGCTAGAGACCAGGGAGACAGGAGTGACTGACTGCTTTTCTCTTGGGGCTCACTGAGGAGTGGGGCTCCCAGCTCTCAGCTCCTCTGGGCCTGAGACTGGGAGGCCACCATATTAATTCCCATCCTCCAAAGGTGTATGGAAAGCGTTCAGTGAACAAAAGTTCCCCAAATCGAACCTAAGCAGATTGCTTAGCCTGGCCCCTGGCAAGGGGGGCGCAATTCCACCTCTGGCAAAGACATTTGAGAATGAATATAACAAGCTCCTCCCCCAGAAGATCAGAGGGAACAGCCAGCCAAGACCATGTTTGCTGATTGACGAGAACTGCGGAACTTCAGGGGAATGTACCAGTAGAATTCATGGCTTTTTAACCATAATCCTTTAGTCTTTAAAAGTTAAATATGTTTAATTTTATTTTTTCTTATTCTATTTAAATTTTTTTCTCTTACCTATTTTAACTTTATAAAAAACATTTTCGGGTGCCTGGTGGCTCAGTGGGTTAAAGCCTCTGCCTTTGGCCCACATCATGATCTCAGGGTCCTGGGATTGAGTCCCACATTGGGCTCTCGGCTCAGTGGGGAGCCTGCTTCCTCCTCTATCTCTGCCTGCCTCTCTGCTTACTTGTGATCTCTCTCTCTCTGTCAAATAAATAAATAAAATTTAAAAAAAAATAAAAAAATAAAAACCATTTTCTTTTTTTTTAAATATTTTATTTATTTGACAGAGACAGATCATAAGCAGGCAGAGAGACAGGCAGAGAGAGAGGAGGAAGCAGGCTCCCCACTGGAGCTGCTTGGCAGAGAGCCTGAGATCATGACCTGAGCTGAAAACAGAGACTTTATCCCACTGAGCCACCCAGGCACCCTTAAAACTATTTTTTTTATCAATATATTTCTTAAAATCTTCTAAAAATTTTATTTAGTCATATTCTATCCCTTCATTGTATTTGGTATACAAATAGGTTTTTCTTTCTTTAAAAATTTGGGATACAGTTTCTTCTAATAGATAAAAATATACCCTAAATCTAGTGCATGGCTTTATTCTAGTCTCCAGCCTTATCATATTCTTTCCTCTTTTTTTTTCTTTTTTCAACCAACTTCTTGTCAATTCCTTTCTTAGAATCTTTTCTAATTTTCATCTTTATAGTCATAGTCCATCATTTCATCATGTATGCCCTTATTTTTATACGTATAGAAATTTTCCTTTATTTAAAAATTTGGGAGGCAGTTTCTTTTAAAAGACCAAAATACACCCAAAATCAAGTGTGTGGTTTGTTCTGTTCACCAGTCTAATCATATATATAGAGAGAGAGACAGATAGATAGAGATAGAGATAGAAATCGAGATTTTGTTTTTTCCTTTCTTCTCCCCCCAGTTTTGGGTCTTTTCTGTTTGGTTACTATATATTTTTCTGGGGCCATCACTATCCTCTTGGTGTTTTGTTCTCTCATTCATCTCTTCTTATCTGCATAAAATGACAAGGCAGAAAAACTCGTCTCAAAAAAAGAACAAGATGCAGTGCTGATAGCTAGGGATCTAATCAATAGGGACATTAGTAATATGTTAGAACTAGAGTTCAGAATGAAAATTATCAAGGAAGATACTAGAGAATCCCTTTCTGGAGAAATAAAATCCCTTTCTCCAGAAATTAAAGAACTGAAATCTAACCAAGTTCAAATTTTAAAAAAAGCTAATAATGAGGTGTAATAAAAAAAATGGATGGAGGTTCTTACTGCTAGGATACATGAGGCAGAAGAGAGAATTAGTTATCTAGAAGGCCAAATGATGGCAAATAAAGAAGCTGGGAAAAAGAGAGACAAAAAACTACTGGACCACAAGGTGAGACTCAGAGATAAGTGATACCTAAGACTAAATGATATTAGAATAATAGGAATCTCAGATGAAGAAGTCAAAGAAAGAGAGGCAGAAGGTACATTGGAGCAAATTATAGCAGAGAATTTTCCTAATTTGGCACAGGGAATAAGCATCAAAATCCAGAAGGCACAGTGAACCCCCTCTCAAAATCAATAAAAGTAGGTCCATAGCCCATCATCTAATAGTAAAACTTACAAGTCTCAGTGACAAAGAGAAAGTCCTGAAAGCAGCTTAGGAGAAGAGGTCTGTAACATACAATGGCAAAAATACTAAATTGACAGGAGACCTATCTGTAGAAATCTGGAAGGCCAGAAAAGACTGGCATGATATATTCAGAGCACTAAACAAGAAAAATATGCAGCAAAGAATACCCAGCTATGCTGTCATTGAAAATAGAAGAAGAAATAAAAATATTCCAGACAAAAACTAAAAGAATTTGCAAACACCAAATCAGTCCTACAGGAAATATTGAAAGGGGTCCTCTAAGCAAAGAGAGAGCTTAAAGTAAAAACCATAAAGGAAGAGAGACAATTTACTGTAACAGTCACATTACAGGCAATACAATGGCATGAAATTCCTATCCTTCAATAGTTACCCTGAATATAAATGGGCTAAATGTCCTAATCAAAAGACACAGGGTATCAGAATGGATAAAAAATCAAGACCCATCAAAATTCTGTCTGCAAGAAACTCATTTTAGAAACAAAGACACTGCAAGATTTAAAGTGAGGGGGTGGAAAACAATGTAACATGCTAAGGGACATTGAAAAAAAGCTGGAGTGATAATCTTTATATCAGACAAATTAGATTTTAAGCTAAAGACTATAAGAGATGAGGAAGGACACTATCAAATATTTAAAGCGTCTGGCCAACATGAAGATCTAACAATTGTAAATATCTATTCCCCTAACATGGGAGCAGACAATTCTATAAACCAATTAATAACTAAATCAAAGAAGCACATGGACAATAATGCAATAATAATAGGGGACATTAACACTCTCCCTACAGAAATGGACAGATCATCTAAGGGAAAGATCAACAGGAAATAAAGGCTTTAAATGACACACTGGACCTGATGAACATGACAAATATATTCAGAACATTCCATCCTAAAGCAACAGAATACATATTATTCTCTAGTGAACATGGAACAGTCTCCAGAATAGATCATATCCTGGGTAACAAATCAAGTCTCAACTGGTACCAAAAGATTGGAATCATTCCCTGCATATTTTCAGACCACAAGGCTTTGAAACTAGAACTTAATCGTAAGAAGAAAGTTGGCAAGAAGCCAAATACATGGAAGCTAAAGATACCCTACTATAGGGGCACCTGGGTGGCTCAGTTGGTTAAGTGGCGACCTTCGGCTCAGGTCATGATCCTGGAGTCCCGGGATTGAGCCCCACCTCAGGCTCCCTGCTCAGCAGGAACCTGCTCTCTCATTCTCTCTCTTCCAAATAAATAAATAAAATCTTTAAAAAAATTAAAAAAAAGATACCCTACAATTGAATGAATGGGTCAACAAGGAAATTAAAGAAGAGTTAAAAAAAATACATGGAAACAAATGAAAATGAAAACACAACTGTTCAAAATCTTTGGGACACAGCAAAGGTGGTCCTGAGAAGAAAGTATATAGCAAGACAAGCCTTTCTCAAGAAACAAGAAAGGTTTCAAGTATACAACCTAACCCTACACCTAAAGGAGCTGGAGAAAGAACAACAAAGAAAGCCTAGACCCAGCAGGAGAAGAGACATAATAAAGATCAGAGCAGAAATCAATGAAACAGAAACCAAAAGAACAGTAGAACAAATCAATGAAACCAGGAGCTGGTTCTTGGAAAGAATTAACAAGATTGATAAACCCATGGCCAGATTTATCAAAAAGAAAAGAGAAAGGACCCAGATTAATAAAATCATGAATGAAAGAGGGGACATCACAGCCAACACCAAAGAAAGACAAACAATTTAAAGAACTTATTATGAGTAATTTCACACCAACAAATTTGACAATCTGGAGGAAATGGATGCATTCCTAGAGACAAATAAACTACCAAAACTGGACCAGGAAGAAATAGAGAACCTGAACAGACCCATAACCAGTAAGAAGATTGAAGAAGTCATCAAATATCTCCCAAAAAACAAGAGTCCAGAGCCAGGAAACTTCCCAGGGGAATTCGACCAAACATTTAAAGAAGAATTAATACCTATTCTCCTAAAACTATTCCAAAAAAATAGAAATGGAAGGAAAACTTCCAAACTCCTTTCATAAGGCCAGCATTACATTGATCCCAAAACCAGACAAAGACCCCATCAAAAAGGACAATTACAGATCAATATCCTTGACGAACATGCATGCAAAAATTCTCACCAAAATATTAGCCAATAGGATTCAACAGTATATTAAAAGGACTATTCACCATGATCAAGTGGGATTTATTCCTTGACTATAAGGTTTGTTCAACATTCGCAAATCAATTAATGTGATACAGTACATTAATAAAAGAAAGAACAAGTACCATATGATCCTCTCAATAGATGCTGAAAAGGCATTTGACAAAGTACAGCATCCTTTCTTGATCAAAACACTTCACAGTGTAGGGATAGAGGATATATACCTCAATATCATAAAACCCGTCTATGAAAAACCCACAGCGAATATCATTCTCAATGGGGAAAAATTGAGAACTTTTCCCCTAAGGTCAGGAACACAGAAGGGCTCTCCACTATTGCCCCTGCTATTCAACATAGTACTAGATGTCCTAGCCTCAGTGATCAGAAAACAAGAAAAAAAGGCATCCGAACCAGCAAAGAAAAAGTCAAACTCTCACTCTTTGTAGATAATATGATACTTTATATGGAAAACCCAAAATACTCTACTCCAAAACTGTTAGAACTCATGCAGGAATTCAATAATGTGTCAGGATATAAAATCAGTGCACAGAAATCAGTTGCATTTCTATACACCAACAGCAAGACAGAAGGAAGAGAAATAAAGGTGTTGATACCATTTACAATAGCACCCAAAACCATAAGATACCTAGGAATAAACCTAACCAAAGAGGCAAAGAACCTGTACTTAGAAAACCATAAAGTATTCATGAAGAAGCTGGTGAAGACACAAAGGAATGGAAAAATGTTCCATGCTCATGGATTGGAAGAACAAATATTGTAAAAATGTCTATGCTACCTAGAGCAATCTACACATTTTATGCAATCTCTATCAAAATAACATCATTTTTTTCAAAGAAATGGAATAAATAATCCTAAAATTTATATGGAACAAGAAAAGATCCTGAAGAGCCAGAGGAACATTGAAAAAGAAAACTAAAGTTGGTGCATCACAATTCCAGACTTTGAGCTGTATTACAAAACTGTAATCATCAAGACAGTATGGGAATAGCACAAAAACAGACATATAGATAAATGGAACAGAATACAGAGTCCAGGAATGATCCCTCAACTCTATGGTCAACTAATCTTCAACAAAGCAGGAAAGGCTGTCCAATGGAAAAAAGACAGTCTTTTCAACAAATCGGTTGGGGAAATTGGACAGCCACATGCAAAAGAATGAAACTGGACCATTTCCTTTCACTACACACAAAAATAGACTCAAAATGGATGAAAGACCCAAATGTGAGACAGGAATCCATCAAAATCCTTGAGGAGAACATAGGCAGCAACCTCTCCGACCTCAGCCACAGAAACTTATTCCTAGAAACATCATCAAAGGCAAGGGAAGCAAGGAAAAAAATGAACTATTGGGACTTTGTTAAGATCAAAAGCTTTTGCACAGCAAAGGAAACAGTCAGCAAAACCAAAAGACAACCAACAGAATAGAAGATATTTGCCAATGACATATCAGATAAAGGGCTAGTATCCAAAATCTACAAATAACACCTCAAACTCAATACCCAAAGAACAAATTATCCAATCAAAAAATGGGCAGAAGACATGAACAGACATTTATGCAAAGAAGACATCCAAATGGCCAACAGACATATGAAAAAGTATTCAACATCACTTGGCATTGGGGAAATACACATCAAAAGCACAGTGAGATACCACCTCATACCAGTCAGAATGGCTAAAATTAACCTGTCAGGAAATGACAGATGTCGGTGAGGATGTGGGGACAGGGGAACCCTCCTACACTGTTTGTAGGAATCCAAGCTGGTGCCGCCACTCTGGAAAACAGTATGGAGATTCCTCAAAAGGTTTAGAATAGAGCTACCCTATGACCCAGCAATGGCACTACTGGGTATTTACACTAAAGATAAAAACGTAGTGATCCAAAGGGGCACATGCACCTGAATATTTATAGCAGCAATGTCTGCAATAGCCAAACTATGGGAAGAACCAAGATGCCTATCAACAGATGAAAGGATAAAGAAGATGTAGTATATATCTATAATGGAATACTATGCAGCCATCAAACAGAATGAAATCTTGCCATTTGAGACACGTGGATGGAACTGGAGGGTATTATGCTGAGTGAAATAAGTCAATCAGAGAAAGACAATCATCATATGATCTCTCTGATATGAGGAATTTGAGAGGCAAGGTGAGAGGTCATTGGGGGTAGTTAGGGAAAAAAATGAAACAAGATTGGACCAGGGAGGAAGACAAACCATAAGAGACTCTTAAACTCAGGAAACAAACTGAGGGTTTCTGGGTGGTTGGGGAGAAGGATAGGGTGGCTGGGTTATAGAAAAAATAAAAATTGATTTAAAAAAATCATACAACAGATATGTTCACGAAAAAGAATACAAGGCAGATACCCTCACCTGAGAAATCAAATAGAAATTGTAGCATTGAAGAAAGTAATTAAAAATTCAAAACTTAATAGATGACAATGCAGAACAAACACATAAAGAATCACAGAATGGCAAGGTCAGTTAGTACAAAATATTTAGACCAGCACCCTGGTTCTCCAGCAGATGAGGCAAGCCCAGAGAGGTCAAGTTATTGCATCAAAATTTCACCACTGTCTGGTGCCAGAGCAGAGCCAGGAGTTGAGTTCCATGACCTGCCATCCATTACTCATCCTCCGTGTCTCCCACTTAACAACATCTTCCTCCCAGAAAGTCTGATCTCTCAGAACAGCATTCCCTCCACAGAGACCTCAGAGAGGCTGGTGGCTGGAGCTCCTCCATGAACTCCTGACTCTCAGGAGAAAACAGTTTAATCCAGAATTATAAGTGAAGTGTTAACTCTAAAATTTACCTCTAAACCCAACATAATAAGCAATGTCTGGGGATATTTTTGCCATGACTAGGGGGATGGTGCTGCCATCTAGATAAAGTCCAGTAGTGTTGATTCACATTCTACAATGCACAGGATAGTTCCCCACAGAACAAAAACGATCTGGACCCAAATCTCTGTAATGCCAAGACAGAAATCCTGATCTAGACTGAAGTGTAGGGAGGAAATTAAAAAGGGTAGCAAGGGGTGCCTGGGTGGCTCAGTTGGTTGAGCGACTGCCTTCGGCTCAGGTCATGATCCCGGAGACCCGGGATCGAGCCCCACATTGGGCTCCCTGCTTGGCGGGAAGCCTGCTTCTCCCTCTCTCACTCCCTCTGCTTGTGTTCCCTCTCTGGCTGTGTTTCTCCCTGTAAAATAAATAAATAAAATCTTAAAAAAAAAGGGTAACAAAAAAAAAGATAATAAGGATCATGTGGGACATAGTTGAAAGATCTAAAATGTGGTTAATTGGAGTCCCATAAAGAGAAAACATAGAGAATGCATGCAAACAGTAATACTCAAAGGTGTACAGATTATGAATAATCCAAAACACAAATTTCCTCAAACCACAGGCTCAATAGAATCTTGAAACTCCAAATAAGATCACTTCACCGTAAAATTCCTAAAAAACTAAGACAAAACATCATTAATGCAGTCAGAGAAAAAAAAAAAAGATACCCTACTTTCAAAAGAATAAAAGTCTGACATCAGATCCTTTGAGCCTTTAAAGGAATGTAAATCAAGCACTCTATACCTAATGAAGATGCCCTTTAACAATGCAAATGGGGAAAATTAAAAAAAAGGGAAAATAAAATAAAATTTTAAGAAAATCCATAAGAATGCAAATCTGGGTTAAAAGAAGCATGAAGTGTCTTCTTCAGACAGAAAGAAAATGATTCCAGAGAGAAACAGAAATTCAGGAAGAAATATGATCCCTTAAAAGAGGAAACATGTAAATAAATCTAAAAGAATGCTTACTCTGTAGAACACAGCAGTGTCTTGTGAAGTATATATTTAAAATTAAATTTCATAGAAACAAGAACAAAAAAGATGGACCAAGGTTTGTCTTAGTTGGCTCCAGCTGCTATAACAAAATAGACTAGATGGGATGGTATAAACAATAGACATTATTTCTCACAGTTTTGGAGGCTGAAAGTGTAAGATCATGGCATCAGCAAGATTGTGTTCTTGGTGAGAACTGGCTTCCTGGCTTGCAGAAGGCTGCCTTCTAAACGCATCCTCATATGGCAGAGACAGAGAAAGAGAGAAAACACAGGCTTTCTGGGTAATTGTCTAAGAGCCCTACCCCATGCATGGGAGCTCTATCCTCATGATCTCATCTAAACCAATTACCTCCAGAAGGCCCCACCTCCTAAAGTCATTGCATTGTGGGTTAAAAATTCAACATATGAGCTTTGTAGGACACAAGCATTCAGCCCATGACAGAGGTAACATGGAGTCCATTACTGTGAACCTGCATGGTTTGTGATGATAAAGTCACATGATAAAGTGCAAGTGAAAAATAGGTTTATTACTTTGATTGTGGTAATGGTTTCACAAGTATATGTGTATGTCCAAACTCACAAAATTGTATACATTAGAAAGGTGCAGATTTTGTATATCAGTCATATTTCAATAAAGCTGTTTTTTTAAACTTTCAACTTATGTTTTATTTTTATTTTTTTATTGTTGCATTAGTCACCATACAATACATCATTAGTTTTTGACGTAGTGTTCCATGAGTCATTATTTGCATATAACACCCAGTGCCCCTTGCAATACATGTCCTCCTTAATACCCATCACTGAGCTGTTTTTTCAAAAATCAATAAAAGCATTAGCTATTTGAATAGCATGTTTAACAAATTCTGTCTAATTGATATGTCTAGGATCCTTTAGCAATGACAGAATATTCATTATTTTTAAATGCAAATGGGATAATTATCAAAATTGATTATGTATTAGTCCCTAACACACAACTCTTTGTTTGAATAGCATAATACATATCTATTCAACTTTTTTTGCTATTTTTTTTTTAACTGTGCACTTAGGGTGAACTTTTTTTTCCCTCTCCTGTCTCCTCTGGGTAACAACTCAGCCCCTACCTTTAAAGAGTGATTTTTAAAAATGAAGTCATTGAGACAAAATTGTCATTAAAATAAATTCCAAGTAAGAACTTTCAGAAAGAAAAGGAGCAGTGATTACTGGTTTGTTTTGTTTCATTTTTGTTTTTAGTTTTTTGGGGGTTTTTTTGTTTTTTGTTTTTTGTTTTTTTTAGTGCCCAAACACAATTTCAAAGAAATTGACAAAATCAGAATAATCAAGAGAAGAAAGAATTGAAAAGTGGAAGCTACATTTTCTAATAGGTTTACTTAGGACTCACATGTAATTCCCATATTTTCCATTCCATTCTCCAAAGGGGCAAGATGACACTTCAACAAAATGTATTATTTAACATTACATTACAGAGCACAGAAAAAATTAAGAGCCTTACAGAAACCTACACAAAGACTTTATGTAAGGTCCCAGCATCTCCTAATCATAAAGATTTGGGGACCAAAACTTTCTGACTTTTGTTACCTTGAAGTGGCCTCTGTAGGAAGTTTCCTCTAAATGTTCTACCAGTTTCTCCTTATGTACCTCCTCTTTCTATTCCTCCAAGTATGATACTTCTTTCATGCATTCCTACTTGGCCCAAAACTTGGCCCAAGACGCTACTTGATCTATACAAGAGGACATCTTTATTTCATCCTAGATGTAGTGGAAGCACAAAAAGAGTAACTTGAACTGCTTTTCTTAAGAGCCTCTAGACATTTCCTCAATGCATGGAAAGGCCCAATGAAGGCTCCCTCTGGCTATAGCAATTTATGTCCTTATCTGAAACACTGAAATATCAACTGGCATTACAATGCAGGCGTAGGCTACTGTCCAGTGTTCCAGTACCCTGGCAGCCCGATTGCAAAGCTTGTTATCTGAGATGTTCTCAAGTCCCCGTGGGAGTGAGTGCAGAGAAGAATGTGTCTCCCCTTAGGTATGAAATTTTCATCCCCTGTATTAGAATCCTCTTGTACTTCATTCTGGCCACATTTATTGATTACATAATCTATCCTCACTGATATAACATCCTCTTAACTTTTCCTCTGAACCCAAATCACATGTTTCTGTGGGTTCTTCACAGTTCTTTTAAATTGAATTATCTTTAAGAAGGTCTAAATAATTTGCATTTGTTTATATTATGCCTGCCCAACATTTATGTAATGCTTGACTAATATCAAGTGAAAACTAAGCCACGTTCTTTCAGATTGGTCTGTGTAACTGGATGGAAACTAATTCTCATCTCATTTTGTTTCAGATTCTGCTAGCACTGCTTAAAGCTTCAATGCTATATTTCTGAAATATAATATTGATGTTCCAGGGTTCATGTTCATATGACCTTTGAGCTCTCATCTGTGTCTCCATCACTATCCTCTTTGATATAATGAACACTCAAAGGCAGAAAATAAATAGAAAATAAAATATTAGCTGTACACAAATAATTCATAAATTCTATGTAAAACTTTAGAACTTTTTGGTTATGGTATCAACTTCTTACGGGCTTCCACTCCCATTACCAACCCCCAAAATACTAAGAAAATAATAGGAGATTTCCACTGAAATCACACAACACATTTACATTTATATAAAATGTAATTAAAACAAATGAAAATAAACAAAAATCTCTAAAATCTGTCTTTTAAAAGAATTTTCCTGCCATTATAACTTGAAATCACCACTATTGGAAATGAGAACAAGATTTTACCAGGGAAAGACAGAAATATTTTTAGGCATACTTTATGGCTCGACTACAGCCTAGAGACAAAACATTTACAAAACATTTACTGGGACACCAACCTTCAGAGGCAGCTCAAGTGCATGCACAGAAAATTTAGGAAGTTGAATTGCTTTAGGTTTGAAGCTTCACTAGTCAAGAATGACAGGAGTATAATAGTGCAAGAGATTCTCAGATTTTAGCTACTTTAATTTTTTAAATTGTCCATTAATCAAGTCTAAGCTCTACAAAAGAACATATTAATTGGTGATATTTATTAGCTATCTGTGGTGTGCCAGACACTGTGCTAAGTATTTTACATACATTGTCATGTTCTAATACTCAAAATTGTTCTAGACTGTAGTAATTATTATTATCCATCTTTTACAGATGAGGAAGTTGAGTTTCACCAAGGTTAAATAACTTGCTTGTAGTCTCACACATCAAGTAATGGTGGATATTCTAACTCTAGTCTGTCTTGGTATTGACCTCACACATTGACTGCATCACTGTATAAAGGTAGGAGGGAGTCGACAGAATAAAGTGAAGGAGTCTGTGGAGAAGACATCTCAGCGTGGTTGAACAACAGGATTAGTAGTGCATGAGTCACACACACACACATACACACACACACACGAATAGGATGCTCTGAATAGAAATTGGAGGCTTGAATTTAGGACTTCAGAGGTGGTCTCATTTTGAATAAAGAAGATAAACCAGTTCTGTGATTAAAGTAGGTTTGAATTGGGGTGCTTGGGTAGCTCAGTCTGTTAAGCATCTGCCTTCTACTCAGGTCATGATGTCAGGGTCCTGGTATCGAGCCCTACATCAGTCTCTCTGCTCAGTGATGAGTTTGCTTCTCTTTCTTCCTCTCCCTCTGGATCTCTTTTTCAAATAAATAAATAAAATCCTTTTTAAAAAATGGGTTGAATAATGAAAATTTTTGTAGAGGAGAAAAAAGAAGTGGGAAGCAAGGGTGTTGACTATGCCATCCATTTTGAGGCTCAAGTTACCAGAACAATGGTTGCCATTGAGTTGTAGAGGAAATGATTAGTCTGTTTCCAAAGTTTCTATTAAAATAAAAGTTGAGGTAGATAAGAGAAAGAGAAAGAATAACGTATAGAGGGCTGAATGAAACAACAGTTAATGAATTAAGTATTTTCTCATAAGATTGGAAGAGTATGTCTAAGAACCCTTATCTTTGGGGAAGAAAGATATTGGTACTGATTTATGACCCTGAGATTTGTGAAGTATAATGTGTGACTGCAGCACAAATTATCTCAAACTTAGCATTTAGCACACATTTATTATCTCACAGTTTTTGAGGATCAAGAATCTGGGCATGGTTTACCTGGGTTTTCTACTTTAAGATCTCTCACAAGGCTTCAATCATGATGTCATCCTGGGATGGCGTCTCTCATCTGAAGGCTCAATGGGAGAAGAATTTACTTTCAAATTCATATAGTTATTGACAGAATATTAGTTCCTCACTGTCTGTTGGATTGAGGGCCTCAGTTCTTAGCTGGCTGTAACTGGAGGATACCCCAAATTTCTTCTATGTGTGTCCTTCCTACATGGCAGTTTTCCTCCATCAAAGCCAAAAAGGGAAAGTCTGCTAGCAAAATGAAATTCATAATCTTATAACCTCATGATGAACATAACATCCCATCACCTTTCCTATATTCTGTTAGTTAGAAGCAAGTCATGAAGCCAGCCTACACCAGAAGAGGATAAATTACACAAGGGTATGCATTCCAGGATGCAGGGGTCATCAGGGTCTGTATTAGGGGCTGTCTGCCACATGGTGTGAGAAAATGAGAAGACTTTCTTTGAAAAGAGGATAGGGAAGGCAGCATTATCGAAGATCAGCCAGGCATCAGTTAATGTCAGGAATTATAGTGAGCATCATGAGGGAGTTTGCTAACTCACATTGGGGTAGTGATTCTAGCAAATGCAGGAGAAAAATTTGAGAGAAGAAAACTTGGAAATTGGGTGAGAGAAAAAGAAGCACAGAAAAATAGGACCCAGAATTCTGTAAAAAAAAAAAAAAAAAGAGTTTAAGGCAGATGTATTGACTTGTTCTCAAAAGTGAGTTATTACTTGCATTGGTTAAAAACAAAACAAAACAAAACAAAACAAAACAAAAAACAAACCAAAAATTACAACAGCAAAACCAGTCTGGAATTAGAGGTATAACATCTGTCTAACAACTATAACAAACTAGTTGATCACATGGTGGTCCCACCAAAGTCTAAAATCCTCTCACCTCCCTTGCTTACAATTGTTTTGTTGTTGTTGTTGTTGTTTGTTTGTTTTAAGATGTATTTATTTATTTTAGAAAGAAAGAGAGAGAGAGCAGGGGGGAGGGTCAAAGGGAAAGGGGAAGAGATAATTTAAAGCAGGCTTCCTGTTGAGCATGGCACTTGATGTGTGGCTCCATCTCAGGACCCTGAGATCATGACCAGAGCTGAAATCAAGAGTCAGAGGTTCAATTGACTAAGCCACCAATGTGCTCCCTGCTTACAACTGTCCTTATAAGCTCAGATATCTTCCTATTCTTCATAGGGCATATAAACTTACAGATCTTAAGACACAAATGAAGCAATGCCGTTAAGGGGGCAGAGAAGAAATTATATGAACAGGTCAACCAAATTGAGAAAGATGTTGTCATACCTGGCTATCCTAAATGGATTTGAAGGAATCGTGTACTGATTTTATAGCTTCTTCTGCTTAATGAAATAAAAATTGAGGTCTCATATTTTCAAGTTCCTGCTGAATTATGGTAAAATCAAGGAACTAGGGCATATACCTCTAACAGAAATCATGACCTTGTTGGGCTGGACAACTTCAATGCCTGTACACACTGAATCACAGTCCTGAGGAACTCAATCCACAGCCCTTCTGATTTCAAGTGCTGGAAATTACCATGCACACATGGAAAGACTGGGGTCCACTAAGCCAGAATACTTATTTTTATCTCATTTGCTTTCCCATCCTCAAAAATCTATATTTACTTTAAAACTAACATTATGAAACACAGATGGAATTAGATGTCTAAAGCTTCTTAATTCTCCCATCACCCACAATTAAAAGATAAAATCAAGCCCTTGTCCCAAACTTTCTTTTGTCTTATTAATAATGAGTACACTGTCTGTGAGAATATAAAATATCTCCCCTTTACTAGTACTTTCTCTAGGGAACTCATTTTAGGACTTTTTATTATCACCTTAGAGAAGATGTTCTAATCATTATTTAGCATTCAAAGGAAGTAACCAGGCTGTGGGCCTCAGGCCTTTAGAGATATGGGGAATAGGGAGTTTCTGAAAGTGATTCCATTGACTTTAAAAAAAAATTATTGAACAAATATTATCAAAAGGTCTGGCATTCAGTGGAATGTTTCTCTGTCTTTTTATCTGTCCATTGGGTACTTTCTGAAAAGAATTTTTAGTGACTGAATCAAACACCAAAGTACCAACTTGTTAGGAATTGGCCAGAAGTACAAAACCAGAATAATATCTTTTTGTTTTTTTTTCATATAAAGCAAGTTTGTGGGTAGAAGTAGGAGGTGAAGAGAGGGAGGCCAAACACCATAGTGTCTGTTCCATTGTTCAGAAAGCTCTAAGGAAGAAGTATTGCTTTGTGTCTTTTGTCATTTTCCTTTTAAACCAGGGGATTTTTCTAACATGCTCAAACACTAGAATAATACTGGTGATAAAACTGGAAAAATTCTTTGGGGGAAAATACAGAGATACTGAAACAATTTATATTAGAACTGAGGAGATGGGTGTTGTTTGTTAGGACCGTGAATGTCTTGTCATTTTATGTTTGGTTTCAAAAGAAAAAAAGATTTTGTTCTAGTAACATAACTTTTCTGCAAAAATATAAAGCATACAATTCTTCATTCTTGTCTATTTCCTAGGTTCCACTAACCATTAATAGCTGACATGCACACTTATGATTTATGTGTTTATGTAAAATTAACTGATGTCACATATTTATTGCAAGGGAGAAAATGGAGCACTTGAGGGATGTTTCTACTTACATTTCCATTTTCAAGGTAATCTGTGCATTGATTTGAATAAAATTTTTATTTAAAATTTTTTAAAGATTTATTTATTTATTTATTTGACAGAGAAACACTGCTAGAGAGGGAACACATGCAGGGGGAATGAGAAAGGGAGAAGCAGGCTTCTCGATGAGCAGGAAGCCCAATGTAGGGCTCAATCCCTGGACTCTGGGATCATGACCTGAGCTGAAAGCAGATGCTTAATGACTGAGCCATCCAGATGCCCCTTTATTTAAATTTAAGTAAGAACTTATATATTGCTCTTGCATTATCTACCATATGATGAAAAATTTTAAATTTCATATGTAATTTTTAAAAAAATATGACTAATTGTATCTATTACCTTATGTAGTATAGAATATTTGGTCATCTAAACAAGTTGGTTTTAGCAAAAGAAAAAGTAGAAACATACTTCAAAATTTTCCTATTTGTTCAATGCTATGAAATTACTGCCATAAATAAAATAGAGCATTACTGTTTGAAGTAGGAGAATCTTTTAAGCAACAGCCTGACACTTTTTCCTCCTGAGTTTCATATTTCCTTTGCTTTTCTTATCATCTGAACATTTCTACCATTTTGTTGGTCCCAGAGTCAATTTCTTTACCTTCAATATTCTGGCCCAATTTGGGGATGGTTTAGGTGAACCCTTCTTTTGATTCCCCTTAACAATGATGAGCAGTATTGAGTAACTAAAATAATGTTACCCAACAGTAGGGGCAGCGTAATGAAAAGATGTAACTAAATCATAATAAGCAAGAGAGCAGTCACGTTCTCTAAACATAGGTTCTTTATTCCCTTTGTTAAGATTACTCTATTTAAAAAAAAAAAAAAGATTACTCTATTTTACTCCCCAAAAGATGTCAATAGGTATGCTGCTTACTGCTTTTGAACTCCCTCATACCTACCTGCACTCTGTCCCTTGAAAGCTAAATTTATTCACTCAATGCCTTTAAGTCGAAGTGAGAGAGTGCTCTCTATTCCTGCCTCCTCCTCCCAACCCTGCTCCAGTCTTCTTGCCTGAGGACATCCATCCATCCAACACATGCTTATAATGTTTGCTTGTATGCTATGCAGCATTCTAAGTGCTGGGCATTCAGTGGTAAATAGGAGGGATAAGATTTATAGCCCTCACTCTCATGGGTTTTATACATTGGTTGGGGAAAAGGCAAATCAGACGAAAAAATGAGTAATCTCTGAGTGACCTGAAAGAGAAGCAAAGTGGTATGATGGAAAGGAACCAAGATTAGAGAAGGGAAAGTGCTTTGCTAACATTGTTCTAGAAAGCTTCTCTGAGGAGGCTGCATTTGAGCAGACCTGGCAATAGGGAGGAGGAACCATCTGTGAGAAAATCGGGGGACAAGACATCAAGGTGGAGTGAATAGCAAGGGCAAACAGAGTAAGACTGGATGAGCTAGAAGTTTTCTAGATCAGAAATAAAGACAGTGTGGCTACAGCGTGGTAAGCACAAAGTCCCACATGAGGTGGCAAATAAGCACAAGCCAGATCTGGTAGAGCCTGGCAGGTCACGGGAAGGAGCGTAGGTTTTATTCCAATTGCCATCAGAAGCCACTATACGTACGCATGCTCCATCCAAACAACCAACACTGATTAATCTTAGTAGATTTTTATTTCAAACAGCAGTTTATACTTCCCACAATCTACCAAATTCTCCACAACAAACATGCATGATTTTATCATTCCCCACTGATAAGAATCACAGATTCTGAGAGAGATTATTTATTTATAGTGTAAAGGAGGGAACATGCAACCTGAGCCTAGATCTTGTGCCTGAAGCGAAGGTGTTCTCAAAGACTAAGAGTGACATGTCAAGACGGAGCCAGCTTCAAGGGACACTGAATGGCTAAATGTTTGACGATTTGAGCTTTAAAAAAAAAAAAAAAAAAAAAGCTTATACCACATTGACGATTTTTCTTTAAAAGTTCCTAGTGTTACCCTAGTGCTAAAAGATAAACTGAAGCAAGTTAAAATTTTGAGTTTGAGTGAAAATCCTTTCAAATCAGGTAGGATCAGACTGGAAGTGGTTAGAAGTGCTCCATTGATGGGACCTTGAGGACAAACTTTTATAGAGAAAAGGTAGAAGCAAAGGAAACTATCGATTAGCTATCGATCATTTGTAGCCTAGTTGGTTGTTTGGGATTTGTTGTCCTTACGTTTCAATTTCCTAACAGAGGCAGACTTAGATTCATTTACATCTGTAGGCCGCCATGGCATTTCTAGAGTCACCTCAGTATAATTGGGCTCCTTTTAATTAAACACTAGTGATAGTCCTGGGGGAAGAGGGGAGATGGAAGGAGAAAAAGTTATTTTTGAAGAAGAATATCAAGCAAAAGTAGAAACAACCACCCCCCCATGGGGCAAGTGATTTAGGAGACAATCATAATGGTGATCCTTGGGTAAAATATTTTATTTATTTGTTTATTTGTTTGTTTGTTTTTAAAGATTTTATTTATTTATTTGACAGAGAGAAACACAACTAGAGAGGGAACACAAGCAGAGGAAGTGAGAGAAGGAGAAGCAGGCTCCCCACCAAATGGGGAGCCTGATGGGAGGCCCGGGTGGGGCTCAATCCAGGGACTCAGGATCATGACCTGAGCCCAAGCAGACACTTAACAGCTGAGCTACCCAGGTGGCCAGGATAAAAGATTTTAAACAGCAGGATATTCACATGATACTCAAAGTGACATGTTACTGATGACTTACTAATTACAAGGGAAAATGTCTCTTTATAATGAAAGAACAATTTAATCAAGTGATCAAACAACACCACCAATATTAAAAACAAACAAAACCAAGCTGCTATCATGTGCCTCTTGATGTGATAGTTAAAAGATAATTTTTTTTAAGATTTTATTTATTTATTTGACAGAGAGAGAAAACACACGTAGGCAGAGAGGCAGGCAGAGAGCAGAGAGCCTAATGCGGATGTGGGCCTCTATCCTAGGACCCTGAGATCATGACCTGAGAGGAAGGCAGAGGCTTTAATCCACTAAGCCACCCAGGCACCCAAAAGATAATTTTTGAAAAAGATCATGTTATGACTCTCATAGAGATATAAAATAAATTCATTAAAAAAATTTAATTCCTTGTTAATCTGTGAGAGAACCAGGAAGATGTTATAACTGAGTCAAAAGAGAATTCAAGGAACAAATGCATTTATAGATGAGGATTATTGAAAGTAATATGCAAAAGGAGGCAATACTATTTTTTTCTGCTGGGAAATTGAGAGGGAAAAGAAGGGCGGTCAATTTGAAACTCTATTGTCCCTGGTCATAATTTGCATATCTATAGACAAGAATTAGTTTGCATTCTTATCTATAATTTACAGTTTTTAGATAGCTTCAGTAGAATCAGAGTCAGATAACTCAGAGGGATCCTCCAGACAGTGCATGGTTTTCCATTGAGGCCCAATGTTTTAATAAGAAACACACAATATTAATAATGGGATATTCTTGCCAAAAACATTTAATCTGAATTTAGTTAGACAAAACTAGAATATAGCACATTCTATATGTCTAGCCTGAGCCCTTTTAAAACAATTGATTTCACTAAAAACTATGAACAGATGGGGAGAATGTCATAATAACTGCATACAGTGGCTAAATCTTGACTGGATTCTGGATTCTACAAAAGATACAGAATAGATTTGGGATGGTACCCAGGAAAATTAATACATGGACTTCATATTAGTTGATATTATTGAATCAGTGTTAATTTTCTTTTCTTTTTTTTTTTTTTTTTCAGTGTTAATTTTCTTAGCTTAAAATGGTTTGGGGGTTATGCAGGTAAAATTTTTTAGTCTTAGGTTTGTACATGTTGAAGTATTCAGTGTTGCCATGTTATCATGTCCTGCATACTTCAAATGTTTCTAAAAAAAGATAATAATACACATATAGAGAATACATTTGCCAAAGGTTAACTAACTGGTGAATCTAGGTGAAAAATACATAAATGTTTATTAAAGCGTTTTCATAGATTCATGTTCACTGAACTATCAACCTTTAAAACAGATTTGCAATTTTTTAGTACAAAAAGGTAAGGAAAAAGGTAAAAGCTCTTAGAACAGACAATGCTTATAAAAATGAGTTTAAAGGAAATAATGTACATTAAATATGTAACTATGAAAATATATGAATCATTGATAAGCATATATTGAAAGACAGATATGAGAGAGAGATGGACAGATAGACTGATTTAATGCAGGAGTTGCAAATCATCAAGTATTTGTTAATTTCTGAGAACCTCAATTTGGCCTCCATCCCAGACTTCCCTAATATCAAGAAGTCCCAGTCTTTTCAGGTAAAAGATGTATTTTTCATATGAAAAAAGTTATCATTATTGTGATTGTCACTTTCTAGTATCTATTGATTTAAAAAATACATAAAGACCATTCACCCATGAATTCAAAAACACTTAGAAATTAATTTCTATGTCATTAAGCACAAGATTATTTCCATAAAAGTTTGAATTGGGAATTCAATTGAGTTCAATTGAATTGTGGATGAGGCATTGTATTTATTTAGTTTAGAGAGTATTTAGAATTTAGAGCGATTATGAGTTCTTTTTTTTAAGATTTATTTATTTATTCGAGAGAGAGAAAGAGAATGAGAGAAAGAGCATGGGAGGGGGAAGGTCAGAGGGAGAAGCAAACCCCTTGCCAAGCAGGGAGCCCCATGTGGGACTCAATCCTGGAACTCCAGGGTCATGACCTGAGTTGCTTAACCAACTGAGCCACCCAGGTGTTCCGAACGATTATAGGTTCTACATTGTTTTTTTACCATTCTGTAGACAAAAGAAAATGAAATGGGAATGACTTTAGATGATGATACAGAAGGGCTTATTTTTATTCTATCACCAAACATCCTCTTATACAAGAAGATTAAAATTTGGTTTGCTTGTTCCTAAGACAGGTAGGAGTTGACAAGGATAGAATCCAGGGTTCTGGACTACGTCTGACATGGAATAAATTTTGATTTAATGATAATCCTTTCTGGATGCTGGACCCTGGAAAAATTGTTTGGCTTCCCTAAGTCACAGCTTAATCATTTGAGATGAAATAATAAGAACCATAAAGATAATAATACAAACTTTTTGGGGTAATTATATTTTTCTTCATTCTTTTTAATTTGTTCATGTATTTATGATAACATCACATTTCCAAAGGATTTGAAACCACATAATGATATTGTGGGGTGAAGGGTGATTCTTAGAATGTATTTATACAGAACAGAAGTATAACAACTTCGATATCTGCTTTCTCTGTCTTTTATTTGAAACTTTAGGATTGATAACTCTGTGATGTTGAGCTTTTAACTTTGTTTCAGCACCTTGGTAATGCCATTTGTAAAATGGAGATAAGACTCATTAAAATCTTAGAATTTAGGAGTGAGATGACCTATTTCTATGACCTTGAGCAAATTATTGAATTTTATGGTTCCACAAGTTCTCACCTATAAAGCAGAACAATATCTGACCTGACTATAATGATCAACTAAATTCTATAGTTTTAAAATGTCTTTGCAATTATTTAAGTATATATATATATATATATATATATATATATGTGAATAATACTCTGTCACTAAAGCTAAAAAAGAAAATGGACAGAATAAAATTGTTTACCCAAAGTACCTTTTTTAAAAATTGAAGTATAATTAGCTTACAGTGTTATATTAGTTCCAGATGTACAACATAATGGTTTAATAATTCTTTTCATTACTCAGAGTTCACAATAAATATAGTTCTCCTCTGTCATGTGTTTTTACAGTCTTATTTTTTTTTTAAGATTTTATTTATTTGAGACACAGAGAGAGATAGCAAGAGATAAAGCATGAGCAAGGGAGAGAGACAGAAGAAAGCTTACTGCTGAGCAGGGAGCCCCATGTGGGGCTAGATCCCAGGACACTGGGATCATGACCTGAGCCGAAGGAAGACAATGATGGAGCTACCCAGGTGCCCTAGTTTTAAAGTCTTATTGACTATATTCCCTATGCTGTACTTTTCATCTCTGTGACTTGTTTATTTTTTCACTGGAAGCTTGTACTTCTCTATTCCCTTTATCTATTTCACCCTTCTCCTTACCCTTCTCCCCTTTGGCGACCATCTATTTGTTCTCTGTTTTTAAGAGTTTATTTATGGGTGTGTGTGTATGTGTGTGTGTTTGTCTCTTTTTTACTTTTTTTGTTTGTTTCTTAAATTCCATATATGAGTGAAATCCTATGGTATTTGTCTTTCTCTGTGTGACTTATGTCACTTATTTCACCAAATAATCTTTTTAAATATACCTCTAAAATTGTACTAATTTGACATAGACAAATTTTACAGGCTCTGAAGTCACAAACATATCAATAGAATCCCCTTAAAATGCTTTAACATTTTTTTATTTGTGTTTCATACCAAGACTTCAAAATTGATAAAAGTGACAAAGAATTTATATGAAAACTTCTGAATTCCTATGGATAAATATACTACAACACTTAAAGATATCATTACGTTTTTGCCATTTTTTGGTTTTCAATACACTTGTTCCCTTATTTGAAAATTAAAAGCATGATGAATATAACTTATCCATCAGTAAATGCCGTCAGCCTCTGTGTTATCGGAAAAATACACTTTGTAAAGAGAAGCAAAGAAAAAAGATCATTCTCAATCTCTTGTCTCCCTGGGAGAAGGTATAATATTACAGGTTCCCTGGTGTTTTAGGATGGTTTAATTTATGAATATCTCCCTGATAATATCCATCATGACTCAATCAGATTGCATGTATATTTCATTCCATCATTCAAAAATCGGTGACCTATAGCTGGTCAATGAGGTGTAGGCTTTTGATTAAAGAAAGTAACTGCTGATCTTGCACCCTTAGAATGTCAAAAGAACTGGAAATTGTTGTTAAATTCTGTAGCAGCAAGGGTAATACCAACTACATGGAAAATTCAGTTCTCTTAAGGAGGAAGTCTTTAGCCATGCAATTTCCACAAGGATGATTACGTTCAATCAGAAAGCATGGTACAATGATCTCATTGAAGGAAACAAGAAAGATATTGCAACTCAAAGAGGCAGCCAAATCATTTCTGGGTAGTGTTGCTGAAAGCAAAACTAACACTTTCAGGCCATCAGAAAAATGTACTATTGTTGCCAAGCACTAAAGTACCCCACAGAGACATGGATAAGTTCATTCATCTTTCTGAGAGCTTAATTTACTACTGGGAGTAGTTGACTTATGACTCACTGAAGGAGAGTAGAATTTATATGTACTGAGCACCTACTATGGTTCCAACACTGTGAAATATGCCCTTATGTGCATTGTCTTGTTTAATTTTTACTGCAATCTTGAAATAGATGTTAATGCCCACAGCTTATAGATAAGAAAATGGAAGATAAAGAGATAGCATATACTCTCAAAGTCATAAACACAAATAGCAGAGCTACATTTGATTATATATCTGTCTGCTACCAACATCCATGATGTCTCAACTACCAGTTCCTCCACTGAGAGAGACCAGAAAGCAAGTTCCCTGTTTTTATAGTCTTATACCCAACTGTCTATTGGTCACCACCCTCAAACACACCTGCCGGTTGGATGTAAGTGCTGACTACAATCTACTGGCCTGGAAATCTGGGCTTGATCAAGGTTCCGTATTTTTCTCCAAGACCGTGAATTTCTTGAACATAAAAAAAAATTGATAAATTCTCCATTCAGGTATCCATCTATTACCAAAGTCCTGTTTTAGAAAACAAACGTTCAAAACACAGTTTTGTTCTTATTCTATGATGAGAAAAGGGGAGAGAAGCAAAATCCACTTGGCAAGATCAAGGCAGGAGCATCAGAGAAATTGAAGAATGGATAGGTTTTCATTTGTAAAAATGACATCAAGAATGGCATTCATAGTGTGGAGATAACATAAAGAAAAGCCCCAAGGGAGGTAAATCAGGAACAAAAAAGTTAAGGATGACTGTGAAGTTTCAGAGTTATTGGAACTCCTGGTGCTATTAAGTAAAAATTAGAAAGCTAAGGAATGATTTGAAAGAGATAACAAAGTTTTGGACATATTGGCTATGTTGGTCATTTGGGCTTTTTGTCCAGCTTCTCAGGCCAAAAACTGGGCAGCCATCCTTGACATATCTACTTCAGTCACACTGTGCATTGCAATCCACCAGCCAATCTTGTTAGCTCGATCTTCAATGCATATTTTGAATCTGACCCACTTCTCATCGCCTCCATGTTAATTTGTGGCCTTAGCCATGATCTTTTTTTTTTTAAGATTTTATTTATTTATTTGACAGAGAGAGATCACAAGTAGGTAGAGAAGCAGGCAGAGAGAGAGGAGGAAGCAGGTTCCCTGCAGAGCAGAGAGCCCGACATGGGCCTCGATCCCAGGACCCTGAGATCATGACCCCAGCCGAAGGCAGAGGCTTTAATCCACTGAGCCACCCCGGTGCCTGCAGACATCATCTTTCACATGGATCATTACAACAGCATTTTAATTGGTCTTACTGTGTCTGTCTTTTTCTATAGTCTCAACACAGCAATTAGAGATACTCTTATTTTTTCTTTTTTCCACTCAAATTACTACAGATGCAGAGTAAAAGCCTGAGTCCTGTACCAGCCTGTATGAACATAATCTTGCCCCACTCAACTCTCTACCCAACCTTACTCTGTGCTACTCTGCCCTTCAACCCTCCATTCCAACCGCACTGGTCCCCTTCTTTTTCCTGGTATGCATTCGCTGTAATCTTGTCTTAGAGCCTTCATACTTGCTGTAACTTTCACTTAGAAAGTTCCTTTCCCTGATAGCTGCATGGTTCTCTCCTTCTCTTCCTTTAGATCTTGGCCCACTTTCTCAGAGAAGCCTTCTCTAATGGTTCACACAATCTTTTGAGAACCCAGCCACTCCTTAACCCCCTTCTGTTTCGATGCTTGTTTATTTTTCTCTATAGTCATTATCACTTTCTTACATATTGTTACTGTTTATTGTTTGCCTCCCTGTTTTAGAATGTAAGTTCCACAAGACAGTGGGATGTGTCTGTTGGATTCATTACTGTAGCCTCTGTGCATAGAACAGTGCCAGGTATATACTGAGTGCTCAATAAATATATGAGTAAATGAAGTAATTAAGAAATTGAGAATTCAGAGAACTCAAGACTAAAATTACTGACTTTAAGATCTTTTACCCTTGATGGAATAAACTATATGACAGATTATCAAAGAAGGAAGATTAATGAAAGAAAGGATACATCATAGAGTGTTTTCAGGCCATAGCAGGAGAAGAAGCAAGGGTGAATATATAATGCCATGTATGTATTTTATATTATACATATTACATAAACTTTACACTATATATGTATAGTTTATGTAATACATAGCACATATAATAAATATATGAATATATACACATGCATCCATTAGATCATTCACTCATTCCTTCATTCATGTACCTCAGGTGCAAAGCATGAAGCCAAGCATATCGACCTTCTATCCAGTAGACTTGTGAAACTCTCAACTTAGTTTAATAAATTTGTCTGTTGCTGATGTTTTCTATACGGAATCATTTAAAATAGTGGTGGTTTTATTTCTTCCCTTCCAATTCTTTATAGCCTTATTTGTTTTTGTTTTATTGGAGCTTTGTAAAAGGCCTCCAATTCTGTTAAATAGCAGAAGTGGTGGCAAATTGTTTTGCTATTGATCTTAAAGAAATGCATCTAAAATTTCTCCATTAAATATAATACTGGTTGTAGGTTTCTATTGTTTGTAGCATTTATCAACTTAAAAGACTTAGTTTTAAAAAACATAAGTCAGTATTGGATTTTACCAAATTGTTTGGCATCTAAAGAAAAAAAACACCCATTTTTCTTTTTCTCCAATATATTTTTTAAAGATTTTATTTATTTATTTTAGAGAGAGAGAGAGAGAGAGAGAGAGAGAGAGAGAGAGAGAGAGAAATAACATGGGCTGGGGAAGGAGCAGAGGGAGAAGATTCCACACTGGAGCGCAGAGCCCATGTGGGGCTTGATCCTATGACCTTGAGATCACAACTTGAGCTCAAATCAGAAGCTGGACAGTTAACTTACTGAGCCCCTAGGCACCCCTCTCCAGTGTATTTTTGTAGCTAATAACACTGATAGAAGTTTCTAATGTTGAATCCTTACTTGACCATGTTGTATATATTATTTCAAAATACACTTTTTTTTTTAAAGATTTTATTTATTTGACAGAGAGAAACACAGCCAGAGAGGGAACACAAGCAGGAGGAGTGAGAGAGGGAGAAGCAGGCTTCCCACCGAGCAGGGAGCGGGATGTGGGGCTCAATCCTGGGTCTCCGGGTTCATGACCTGAGCTGAAGGCAGTCACTCAACCAACTGAGCCACCCAGGCACCCCTCAAAATACACTTTTGATTTCAATTAGCTAAAGTTGTATTTCATATCTTTGCATGTTATAATGAAATAGACACTATTTTTTTTTTCTCTGTCTCTCTCTTTCTCCCTCCCTCTTTCTCTTTCTTTATTATCTGTTTTGGAAATCACATGACACTAGATTCATAAGATGATCTGAGCAGTGTTCACTTTTTCTCTTAATGATTTGCCTAAAAAAGGCATTAACTGTACCAATGTTCAGAAAAACCATCTAAAATTGGAACTTTCTCAGAGAGAAGGTCTTTGATGACTGCCTTGAATCATTTTCTATTGATTTTAGCATTCACATTTTCTCTTCTTTCTTATAAAGTTTGGCATTTATACATTCCTAGGCGTTTATCCATTTCATTTTGTATTTCAAATTTATAAGCATATATTTATGTAAAATATTTTATATTACTTACAAATCTGTTCTCTTTCTGCATTTTTCCCTTTCTAGTCATATTTATTGGCATCACACTTTTTTTTTCTTTGACAGTTCTGGCTATAGTCTATTTTATTAATCTTTACAATCAGCTGTTAGTTTTATTAAACCCTATTTTTTAATCTTGTTTTTTTCTCTATATTTTCTTCCTTCTAATTTGAGTTTGTTGTTTTTCTATCTACCTGAGTTGAATGTTAAGCTTGTTTTGAAATTGTTATGTGTCCCCATAGATGCATATGAAGTACTTTTTTTTAAGTATTTGCATCCCACAAATACCAGTATCCCATGTTTCATTGACTCTCAATTTTAAGTATTTAATTTTCTTTCTTTCTTTCTTTCTTTCTTTCTTTCTTTCTTTCTTTCTTTCTTTCTTTCTTTCTTTCTTTCTTTCTTCCTTCCTTCCTTCCTTCCTTCCTTCCTTCCTTCCTTCCTTCCTTCTTTCTTTCTTTCTTTCTTTCTTTCTTTCTTTCTTTCTTTCTTTCCTTCTTTCTTCTTAAGAGTGGGTGGGGGACATGTGGAGGGAGAGGGAGAGAGAGAATCTTTAGCATGCTCCACACTCAGTGCAGATCCTGAGGTGGGGCTCGAACTATGACCCTGAGATTATGACCCGAGCCCAAATAAAAAGTCTGATGCTTAATGACTGAGCCACCCAGGTGCCCCCATGATTTCTTTTTTAAGCAAAAATTATTTCATTTTATTTCAGCTATAAACCTGTGCTAATTTTAGTTATTTTTACTTTTTTACTGTATATTCCTAAATTTATGGCACCATCTTTACAGAATACAGTTTGTATGAAATTGACCCTTTGTTGTTTAAAAGTAAGACTTCGTTTCTGACCTAACATATAATTTATATTCTGAAAATCAATTCTATATTTGCTCAATAATAAAATATATTTTCTACCCGCTGAGTAAAGAGCTGATATAAATATAGATAAATATAAGTGATAGAGACATTTATATAGAGATAAATATGTATCTGTATGTAGAAATATATAAAACTCAAGTATATTTAGATATAAGGTTTTTGTGGTTTTGTTTCCTTGCCTGCTTTCTCTTTTTGTTAATCTATCAGTTCCTGAGAGGAGTGTTTTAATATCTCCAAATGTGGTTATTGACTTCCCCCCCACTTCAATTCTGTCAGTTTGGGCTTTTATATTATTGAATATATATTTGTCAGGATTTTTTTTTTAAAGATTGTATTTATTTATTTGACAGAGAGAAACACAACTAGAGAAGGAACACAAGCAGAGGGAGTGAGAGAGGGAGAAGCAAGCTTCCCACTGAGCAGGGAGCCCGATGCGGGGCCTGATCCCGGGACTCTGGGATCATGACCTGAGCCGAAGGCAGATGCTTCAGCAACTGAGCTACCCAGGTGCCCCTGTCAGGACGTTTATACCTTCTTGTTCTTCTGTTCCTTTTACCAGGGTATAATGCTCTCTTTTCTGCTGCCTTCTGAGGAACTTCTTCAATCTTATTCCCAACTGATTATTTCATTCTTTGGCTCTTTATCTTATGTACTGTGTTTTCAAAATTGAATTTATAATTTTCATACTTAATATTTTACATTGTTCTTTTTCATAACTTTGAGCTATGGTTTTATATTATCCTTTACCTCTTCATATTTACTTTATTTCTTTTAAATTCTTGAGCCTTCTGTTCCAATAATTCTTCAGTTGTAAATGTTTTTCAGTATGTACGTTTCTTCTGTGATGGTTAATTTGACCAAGAGTCTGATCATCTTGGCCCGGAGGCATCAGTTAGCTACCCCATCTTAGAAATTGTATTGGGGAAGACGCAAAAAGTAGGTCCTGGTCTACATCTCCCTATCTTAATTTAATAAGTAGAAAGAGGGACAAAGTGAGCTCCAGGTCCTGCAGAGTTGGCCCCTTCCATTTGTGGCCATTCTATAACTCATTTATTCTAGTAGATGCACATGTAAATTCTTAGAAATAAGCACTGCTGGAATGAGGTAATCTAGACATTTCAGTCCAAGTCCTAAGAGTTTAGAGAGAGAGGAGGTGAACAAGAAATAATCCAAAGCTATTTAGTCAATTCCAATTAATCTCATCAATTCTTCATCCCCTAGGGTCATGCTTGGCCCTAACATCACCTCCACTGACTTCAGTGGCCTGGAATGTTCCCCACGTTATCTGGAGAAGAGAGAGATCAATTACTGCCTCTGAGATACCTGAGGCAGAAACAAGGCAAAGGCATTCCTCTAACCCTACTTCCCATTCTAGTCAGGCCACCGCCATCCCAACTGTGACACTCAGAAAGCCTCCAGTCTCCCAGCAATTTATATCTGACAACTATTATTCATTTTTTTCTTCTACCCCATGCTTCTCTATTGCTTCTATAGTTCTTTTAGACTTGGACAAGAAAGTCATCCTGACTAACCATCTTGACCATGCTCAAATAATAGTAAGTTGCCATCCTCATGAGTGGGACCCTCTGTAAGTCAAGTGTGTAATAGAATCATTTGAAATTTTAAAAATTAAATATTGACTTTACACTTAGAGCATGGGACTCTCTGTAACAGCTGAGAAACAATGGTCTCTAATGGCATGCAGAATTGTCCAATATTTATTTGGAGAAATAAATATTACCCTGGCCCTCCTGCTTCGTCATGTCAGGCCTAGAGCCATCATCACCAATTTAAATATTCTAAGAGATAAGTATGGAGTTGGGTTTGCCTCATTTTGTTATTTTTCCCCTTGGAATTTGCACTATGGATTTGTCAGAGGTCAGAGTGTTATGTTCTCCATTTGAATAATCTTCCAGCTTTGCCTTTATCTGTCTATCATGTTAAACAATATGACCAATTTAAAAGCACATTCCTACAATTTCACCAGAGAACTGACCCCTGGGACCACTCTGGGCCAGCCTTGTACATCTAGTATCCTCTGCTGTGCCTACTCTGGCTCTCTTAAAGCTGTCTGACAGTCATTTCTTTATCACCTTCTCTTGGATAGGAATTCAGATATTTTCTTTTATTCTCACAGCCAATTAGAAGAAATAAATGACTGGCTTTTTTGGGCCCCTATCCCTATTTTACTATTGTCTTTCTTATGATATATTTATGTTAGGTATCAAACACAATTTTTATAATTATATTCAATGCTCGTAATTAAATAAAATATAAAACATTATACTATATACTATGTATAAGGATATATTATACATTATAATACATAGATATTTTCTTTATATATAATCTACAATACTGATATAACATATTATAATAAATAAAATATTCCTCATTAGAAGACTCCCTGGTATATGAAAGCTATATTTCAGAGACATCTAAATTTCTTTCTTTCTTTCTTTTTTAAAATATTTTATTTATTTATTTGACAGAGAGAAACACAGCTAGAGAGGGAACACAAGCAGGGGGAGTGAGAGAGGGAGAAGCAGGTTTCCAGCCGAGCAGGAAGTCCGATACAGGGCTCAATTCCCAGACTGTGGGGTCAGGACCTGAACTGAAGGCAGATGCTTAATGACTGAGCCACCAAGGCACCCCAACCATCTAGATTTCTTAGGAGGCCTTTGAAGATGTCCTGTGACTTCTAAATAGAACATTTAATAATCCTATCCAAATACTAGAAGGCTAGATAACTCCCATTAAGATAGTAAACTACTTGGCAGGGACAAACTGGATTTAGGTATTTCAAAAAAAGAGAGGAGGTGCTTAGATTGTAAATCCCAATCGTTTAACCTCAAACCCAAACCGTGTTAAAACCTAATTCTGACTGTTTTTGCACACATTTTTTAAAGCTTTTATTTAAGAAAAAGTATTGGCCCCGTGCTCAAATACTTTTAAAGCAAACAGGATGTCTGGGTAAGAGCATTATTTGTAATTGCTCCTTCCTTTTCAAAGTTAGTAACAACAACAGTTTTATTTTCAGGGAAAAGAAACGTTTTTTTTCTGACTAGAATCAAGGCTCTACTGAAAATGCTAATATCCTGGGGCCCAACTCACTGAGCCCGAAGGAAGCTTTGGCACCTCCGCACATAGCCGCAGATATCCAGGTTAATAAACCATGTTTAAGGTTAATGCCTGTTCTTACATGGTCATCAGTCCTCCTTAAAAACAGCTGCCACAGTGGGATTTGCCACACCTGCCAATCAGTTCTACTCAGGAGACCCGCAAGGGGCAAGAACAAAATTTAACACCAGAGGGAAAATAAAGGTCAAACAAGTCTGACAGCTTGATGTACACGAGTCAGAATTTTAGATTAGCCCGAACTAAGTTGCTGCTACTGTTTCTGGCCATTCCTGGGCATGTGTTGGCTCAGAGTGTGCTTCTTCACGTTTTATTGCACGTTAGAATACATTTTCAGTTACTACTAGCTTATTTGATAATATTCTTCTTACGTGCCACTTGTAGCTATTAGTATTATTAAATAGTGCATTTTTTGTCCAAATTTCCCCCCTTACAACATCACCTTATCAGCATAGTAGCCACTTTTAGTATCGTTATCATCTAAGTGGGTCCCCTCCCGCCCCCAAATTAACCTTCTCTGCTCCCATTTACTCAGCACTTAGAGCCTGCTATGTGCCAGACTCTGAGGATCCAAGACTGGTTCTGAGGATCCAAGTGCACATTCCCACGAAATATTCTTCAATTTATATTACTACTCTTCTTTAATATAGATACAGTACTCAGAGGTAGGTCCGTGTTATAGGAAAACCTTTGTGAAACGCTTTGAAATAAAGGAAACGATTTTGCTGGTCTTTGGTGGAAAAGCCAGGCACAGTCTAAACATACTTTCTTGGGTTATTTTACTCTATGGTGTCCCTGAGCTTTCTCTTGCCTTTGAGCTATTTTGCAACTCTGTAATTTGTAGGTAAGTGATAGCAAGGGAATGAATGATTTTTGTGCAGACTGGAAGGTGAATTTTGTCTAGGGTGAATACAATCAGTTCTCATACCTTCCCATCTCCTGTTCCTACAATCACTCTCCTGACACAGTCCAGCTTTCCATGCATTTGTAAATTCATTTTGACATCATTTACTGCTCATAGATGTGATTCTTTGAATTCTCCTTTAGAACCAGCTATAAATATCTTTCTAATCCCCTTAATGAGTTCAATAAAATCTTTGGCATGTATTTATGTGTATGAATGTCTGGATTATACATGTTTTTTAAAAAAATGCTGTTTTACAACTTTCAAGCTACTTTAACACAGGCAACAAATTTCCCAACAAGACTCAATAACTATCAAAAGCTTCTCAGTCCCCAAAATCCTTTGTCTTATTAAATTCGGGCTTTTCTAACAGAATGCCACAGACTGGGTAGCTTACAAACAATAGAAATTTACTTCTCACAATTCTGGAGGCTCGACGTCCAAGATCAACATGCCAGCATTGTCTAATTCTGGTGAAGACTTACTGGTTCACAGATGGTACCTTCTTACTGTGTTCCTTACATGGTGGATCTGTAGGGTCTCCTTCATCAGAGCACTAATCCCATTCAGGAGGGTTCCACCTTCAAGACCCATTGCCTCCCAAAGCCCCACTTCCTAATACCGTTACATTGGGCATTTGACTTTCAACATATAAATCTGGGGAAAATACAAAGGTTCAGACCATTACATCATCCAACTACTGCACAGGCGCACACATCTCCAATCCTTCTGACTTGAAATATATTCACTGGGCACACCCTGCACTTTTCTGTCTCACTGTTGCCATTTATTCTATTTGTTGTGTATATTATAGAAACTGTTTACCTTCTTCATGCATTAATTTTTTACTCTTTTATTAAGATTCATTTAAAAAATGTACTTCTGTGACTATCTCCTTCCCTGCTCAAGGTCAAACTAAATGTTCCTTCCTCTGTGCTCTGTTAGTCCCTGGTCCATAACCACTAGAATGGCACTCATCACAGGGCATTATCATTACTGCCCATGGGTCCAACCCTTTGATCAAACATAGACAGTAAGTGCCTAGAGGGCATGTCTTATTCACTTTTGCATCTACATCGCTTGGTTAGAACCTGGTGCATAATCGTCATCCCATGTTTATGGAGTGAACGGATCACTGAATGAAGGAATGAATGAACAATTACAATCTCATTATCATGATCACATACTTAATCTTCTGTATACACATTTTGATCTTTGTGATAGACAATTTATATGGGAAACTAAATATGAATAAATGCAAAAATATGCATCTATGAATATCAGTATAAAAACTGGCAAAGCCAAAAAAATATGACCAAGGAAAAAGAATAAACACAATATCCAAACTCATAAATATGTTTTGGTCTCAAAGTAAATTTGCAAACTGGTTGATTAGAACTGCAGGCATAGCTTCTGAGAGTAAACATATGATGCAAGGGGTTTAGTGTACAAGTATGATCTAGCCAAATTCCTTTATCCTGCAATATATTTGAGAATATGTTTATATGCAATGAAGACGTAGATCACAGATTTAAGAGACCCTCAGCACAGTGTCCTGACAACCTAGCATACCCTTTTCTAACACTTAGAATTTGAAGAAAATAATTCAATTGATTAAAATATCACTTCCCTATCATTTTCAACACAAGTTTTTCAGGCGAAAGCAAGCTTTAATAAAACTCAATGATAAATTAGATGTTTAACAGAATATTTCTGAGCACTTCAACCTGTGTTTGGTTAGAGAAGCCTGACATTTGACTACATCTATTTCATTTAAAAATTTACTACTTGGGGTGCCTGGGTGGCTCAGTGCTTAAGCCTCTGCCTTTAGCTCAGGTCATGATCCCGGAGTCCCGGGATCAAGCCCCACATTGGGCTGCCTGCTCTGCGGGAAGCCTGCTTCTTCCTCTTTCCCTCTCACTGCTTGTGTTCCCTCTCTGGCTGTGTTTCTCTCTGTCAAATAAATAAAATCTTAGGAAAGAAAGAAAGAAAGAAGAAATAAATAAATAAATGAAAGAAAGAAAGAAAGAGAAAAAGAAAAGAGAACTTTAAGAAAAAAATTCACTGTTTCATGTTCTCTTAACCAGGGATTATTCCTACATAACTTCCTCCTCTCCTCCAACTCACCTTCCCCCTTCTTCTTCTTTCTCCTCCTCCTCTTCCTCCTCTTCCTCCTCCTCCTCCTCCTTCTTCTTTCTTCTTCTTCTCCTTCTCCTTCTCCTTCTCCTCCTTCTCCTTCTCCTTCTCCTTCTCCTTCTCCTTCTCCTTCTCCTTCTCCTTCTCCTTCTCCTTCTCCTTCTTCTTCTTCTTCTTCTTCTTCCTTCTTCTTCTTCTTCTCCAGTTGCTTTCTGTGGTTTTAAATGCTATTTGGGTTAAGAGAATGTTGGCTGTTCTTTATTTTGTTGTCGTGTTATTGGTGGTGGTGTTTTCTGTGAAGAGGAAAAAAGAGAAAGTGAGAAAGAGAGACAAAAGAAGAAAGGGAGAGGTTAATAATACAGAAAAAAGGAACACCAGAAAAGGTTGGGGGGCAGAGGAAATAAGCAGCTTTAGTGTGCTGGCAAACTGACTGGGGTGAGGGAAAGCATGACTTACATGGTCTTCAATTTCTGCAGTGTAGTGTGGAATTTCCACAGGGTAAATATTCTTGATGTAGCAGATTCTCAGCTACCAACACATCATCCTTAATGTAGACTTGTATAGAAAAGTGTGCACTTGGATCTTGCAGGCTATAGGAGCCTGACAAGCCAAACTCCAGGACAGCACTGGGGAAAAGAGTAAGGAGAGAGAGAAGAAAAAGAGGAAGAAGGACAACATGTGAGAGGAATTTAAGAAGGAGCTGGAAAATACTGTTGTTAAAATGATGGGTGTTTTGTGAGAATCAGGCTAATAGAGGAATAATCCAGATGTGAGAAGTTCCCTCTCCTGGAACACAGAATTAGCAAAATCCCGACCTCTGACCTGGTAGGGAAAAGCTTTTCTAAGGGACTTCAGTTGCTACTAGACATACAGTTCCTTTAAGGTACATGATGACTCCTTCTGAGGTAGTCATTCTCCCACAGGTAGTTATTCCCCCAAGTATACCTGCCCAGAAAAACAGAGAGGTGACTTCCACTAAAATAATCTCCACATTTATGAGCATAAAAACCACCCGAAGTTCTTGTTAAAATGAAGGTTCTGGTTCAATAAGTCCAGGCAAGGCCAGAGATTCTGCATTTTTGAAGGTCTCAGGTGATGCCAGTCCTGTGTGTATGTAAAGTACAATGTGAATTCCAAAGATCTAATCCATATGCTTCTTTATGTGCCAGATGCAAATCTGCTTATGTCTCATGAGGAAATCCCAATCTTCATGAAGTACCACATCCTGTTCTTGTACTCTAAGAGTAATGACCTAATATCATGGGTTGTGATTGGACACAGATGATAACAATAGTAATCATGTTCACTTCTATCATCTAAGTGCCATTTATGTGTCATTGGCTAACTTCCCATCAGTAGCTAACACATGTTCTTTTGCTTAGACATTATCATAAGTATAGTTCATTACAGCAAAGAAACCCTCTGTACTTTTATCTCATCTGACAGTTTAGCCATTTACCTGACAACTTCTGTTTATAGTCACACTATCTGTCTCTTCTACTATAGTCTGAATGTTTGTCTCCCTTCCCAAAATTCCTACGTTAAAATCTTTACCCTCAGAGATGATGGTATTAGGACGTGCTGCCTTTGGGAGATGTTTGAGTCATGAATATAGAGGCCTCATAAATGATATTATAAAAGCTTGTCTTCATCTTGTCATTGTCAATTCATTTGAAAAAGGCCTTCCCCAGTTACAATGGTCTCAAATTTCTCAATGTGTGAAAGATTGCTTATTGGAAGCAAACTGTACTATAATCAATGAAAATCAAGGCAGGGTGGGAGCAAAACTGACCTGAGGGAAGGAGGAAAGATGAGATAGGAAAGAACTATTGGTTTTGCCAAAGTCTTGCCCTGTCCACTAAGGTGACATCATCATCCACAAACTGAAAGAAATGACCTCAGGACTGTAAGAAATGTGTGGGCTTCCAGGAATTTCCATGTGCTATGATTATAAAGTGACTGTTCCTAAGTCAACAAATGCTTGTATTCTCATTCTAATGAAGGACTCCTAGTATTGCAAGTTTAACCTCCAAGCAGACGGCTGTAAAAAAAAAAAAAAAAAAAACAGCAAACCCTTTCAAGTTAGATATATCGGCTTTAAGTATAAGAATCCATCACTTATGGGCTGTGACTGTCCTTGGGCAAATGACTTAACACACACTCTGTCTTCATTTCCTCATCTTTAAATTGGTGATAATAAGACTTGTATCATAAAACACTTTTCCAGATTAAATTACATAACACTTACGAAGTATCTACCACATAAGAGACATTCCATTAATATTTCTTTTCCCACTTCCCTTCCTGAAAAAGAATGAATTTTAGCTGTTAGAAATTTCAGGTCTTATGATTTGCTGAAGTTTTTTTAAGAATAGTGAAAACTTCCAGAAGAATTAAATGACTGATCATAAATTCTATATATACTGTAGATACACATGTGGTCTTTACACATAAATTCATTTGAATGCTTATGTAATTAGGTAAAATTTTGTTTTAAAAATCTTTTTATCAAGACTATTGTTCTTTTTGTTCCATCCCTGTAGAGCTCCTTCATTTATTGTAGATTTCATTCATTGTTTATTGTTATCTTTGGCTTTTAATTGATAAAGATAGTATTTATTATTCATAACATAAAAATAGTTGTAACCTTATAGTTGCACTTTGCTAAAATCTTAGATTTAGATTTCTTTTTCTCATTTAATCTTATAGCAATTCCAGTTAGTTGGCAGGTTAGATATTATTATTTCTGCCACCTAGATGAAGAAAACAATTTGTATAAATTAACAAAGATCGTACAATAATTGAATGACAGACTGTTGTCAGCTAGTCCTTTAAAACAGATTAAATTATCTTTATATTCAGATGGGGACTGAGCTTTTGAGAAGTTAGGGATCTTGCCCAGCGCCTCACAACTGATGAGTAAATGCAGCTGGAATTTGCATACAGATCTGCTTGATTCCACTACAGCTCACATTTCATCTATTTTTCTACTGTATCATTTGAGGTCTAAAGCTATGTTAACTTTGGCAACACTTCATACTATTAGGGTCCGTGGTCAAAGGAACGAGGCTGATCCAAAAGCAAAAGTGAAGCAGAGCTTTATTTTGTGCCAAGCATGGAGAAATATACTGGCCCAGACCAGGGTCGCTTCTCAAGAGAAAGAAAACGGCCCCACCTATTCTTACAGGCTACTTTTTATAGGGGAAAACCACACCCCCCCGAGCTGATCCTACTCAGGTATCTTGCCTGAGTTAATTCTTTCACTCTGCTCTGATGATGAATACATTTAATTCCCACAGAGTGGTTTATCAGGGGATCTCCACTGGTCAGGATCTGGGAGGTTAGGGGTTAACTGATTGGGCCTTCCCACATGGTCTGATTAACTGATTGGATATTCCCACCTGGTCCTAAGTACCCGGAGCTGGCTGCCCAATCTTAATTTGCTTCTCCATACCTCCTGGGACTGGAGGTTAAGGGGGTTACCTGATTGGGCATCTCCCCCAACCTGGCTCACCTTTGTTTTCCAGGGGCCCTTTGCCCATTTCTCCTGGAGCTATTTTTCTGAGTAAACAAGATGGTGGCCTGGACTTTTAAATAGGTCCTTATAATACTAACAGTGTGTTAGCATATGCTAGTTTGCTTTGAATCTGATTCTTGTAAGAAGTCTTGTGAAATGAGGATGGACTGGTATCATTATAATTCTTATTTTAGCATTTAAATAGAAGGTCAGATAGTAAATATATGGCACAATAAAGTTATAAACACTGGTTGGGAGGTATGGCTTGGGAAGAAGAAGGTATCTTTGTGTGAAATGAAGTATCTCTATGGGAAAGGCCAGAAGCTTTACTATAATTCTCACTCCACAAAATTTGATGAAATGTGCAAGCCCCTCACACACTGGGAGGGTGTCTTTGGGAGGGTGCTGACTTGAAACTCAAGGGAGATGGTACCTAGAATTGTGGTCATATGTGTAAACAGACTCACTACCATTGATACCATTTGCTTTTCTTGGAAAACCTTTTTTTTTTTTTTTTTTATTTTCCAAGGAGCCAAGAGTTCAGAGTCGAATAAAGAACTATATTAGCAGCAGTGTCTCAGAGCCTGCACCTGTCTAAAAGAGGCAGCTTGCAAATTAGTCCCAATCGATTGGATTTCCAGAGAGAAAGGGGAATAAAAAGACAATCAAGTCAACCTCCTACCCTTGTCCAGTCAGTGGGACACATTATTCATGACTCAAACTCACTATGTGCTGTTTATAAATAGTTCTAAACCCCAGGATGCCAAATAAACCCTCTGCTATTTGTACACCATTTAAAGTAACGCAGGACAAGCTTCAAGGCCTGTACTTGGGTTTTCCAGAAATTCACCGAGGATTCGCCTCAAACCTCCTAATGGCGATATGAAGATTCCATTAGGGCATTCTGGACAAATGGCAGACCCTGGCTACAAGTGAGGGATGTGAGTGACTGGCGAGCATAATGAATGTGTGAGAAGGTTGTCCACTTATAATCAAAACTTGATCATTGTAGCCTAGTAGCCCCACTGAAATGTGGATGGCTGAAATAGAGATGAGGGGTACAAGCCCTGCGTGATAAAATGCCCACATGTTATTTCTAAAGTGCCTTCTAGGAACAGATAAGACTTGATATTAGTCAAGGTCTCATCAGTAAATAAAGATGTCATGGCAGGTGGTTTGACAGGGAATTTAACATGGGGGACTTAGTTAGGGTTAGTATTGGGGTAACTGAAAAGCCAAACAGGAGAAGGTCCTCCAAGTAGCAGACACCAAGTTGAGATTAGGTATACTAAAGATGTGTTGGGAGAAGGCCCTGTGAAGAACAAAGCAGGAGGGAGCACAGACAGGCAGTTGGAGCCTTCAGAGTCAGACCGATCTATCATGCATGAAATGAAAAAGGAAAGGAAAGACTGGATACAAAGAGCCTCAGGCTGCAGCTAAGGTTCTGACAGAGTCTCAAAAAGGTGAATGGGGGTCTGGTCTCCAAGGAACAGGTGATCATTAGAGGAGTCCTTCATTGGACAAGGATGAACTGGATCTATTTCCCTGGTCATGGTGCTGTCACTGGCTGGGAGCAGCCTAGGGAAAACATGAGATTGATCCACTGAGTGGATCTCAGGCAGCTGGGCCTGTCAGTCAGCCATGTTCACCCTGTAGTGAAAGGGACTATCTAGCAGCATTCCTCTGTAGTGGCCACGGTGAGGACACCCAGACATTAGCAACAGGAGGAAACCACTACCAGCCCCAGGGCTAGGGAAGCAAAGGGAGGTGATATTTCAGTGTTATAGACCCTATTGCCCTGCAGGTGCTGAACAGCAGAGGGAATGTGGGCACTGCAGAGGAAGAGCCATAACAATAAAAAGTAATAAAAAATAAACAAAGTAATTAAAATCTATGAAATGGACCCAGCCAGTTAGTCCTCCTGTTTTTTTAAAAATTAATTTTTTGAATATGGAGAAATTCTCAGGTGCAGGAATTCCACTTCCTGCCAATATGGAGTAACAGGGACTGCGAAAAACCCAGACAAACTATACAAAACAATCATTCTCAAATTATTAGACTTCAACTGATGAAGTAATCCCTGAGAGGAAACAAATTAGCTGAACTCCACTAATGACTTATATCACTACTTACAGAAGGTCTCTAGCTGTAGCGTGTAGACTGGGAGCCTAAGCAGAGCCCACTGAATTTCTTCAGCTGAGAAGACAGAGCTGAGAGTCCTGAGAGATGGAGGCACCAAAAGTTTGGCAGAGTGTTGGAGATAAGAGATCTGTGCGGGCAGAGAACTTTGGAGATCTACAAAGGGTCCTTCCCCACATATTCAGCTAAATGCTAATACATGTGAGGAATTCCCCAAGGCCAGTGAAAGAGCCATCCAAAAAGATTAGAAGGAATATTTGCAAAGCTCGCACAGGCTCTATTTACCAATACAGAAGAGAACTACATGATTCCTAGGGCATTATGGATGAATTAGTAGAGAAAGGTTTTTGTCTTAGAACTGCAGGCTCTCCAACACTTGTTGTTTCCTGACTTGTTAATTTTGGCCATTCTGACTGGTGTAAGGTGGTATCTCAGTGTGGTTTTGATTTGAATTTCCCTGATAGCTAGTGATGATGAACATTTTTTAAAGTGTCTCTTAGCTATTTGTATATCTTCTATGGAGAAGTACCTCTTCATATCTCTTGCCCAGTTTTTGATGTGTTCATCTTCTTTTTGGGTGTTGAGTTTGAGTAGTTCTTTATAGATTTTGGATACCAGCCCTTTGTCTGTAGTGCCATTTGCAAATATCTTCTCCCATTCTGTGGGTTGCCTCTTTATTTTGTTGACTGTTTCCTTTGCTGTACAGAAGCTTTTTATTTTGATGAAGTCCCAGAAGTTCATTTTCGCTTTTGTCTCCTTTGCCTTTGGAGATGTGTCTTGAAAGAAGTTGCTGTGGCTGATGTCAAAGAGGTTATTGCCTATGTTTTGTTCCAGGATTTTGATGGATTCCTGCCTCACGTTGAGGTCTTTCCTCCATTTCAAGTTTGCCTTTGTGTGTGGTGTAAGAGAATGGTCTAGTTTCATTCTTCTATATGTAGCTAATTTTCCCAGCACCATTTATTGAAGAGACTGTCTTTTTTCCACTGGATATTTGTTCCTGCTTTGTCAAAGATGATTTGCCCATAGATTTGTGGGTCCATATCTGGACTCTCCACTCTCTTCCACTGGTCTATTTCTCTGTTTTTGTGCCAGTACCATGCTGTCTTTGTAATCACAGCAGCCACTCTGGAAAACAGTGTGGAGATTCCTTAAAAAATTAAAAATAGAGCTAACCTATGACCCTGCAATTGCATTACTGGGCATTTACCCCAAAGATACAGATGTAGTGAAAAGAAGGGCCATATGTACCCCAATGTTCATCGTAACAATGGCCACAACCGCTGAACTGTGGAAAGAGCCAAGGTGCCCATCAACAGATGAATGGATAAAGAAGATGTGGTACATATATATGATGGAATACTATGCCTCCATCAGAAAGGATGAATATCCAACCTCTGGAAGAGATTATGCTGAGTGAAATAAGCCAAGTAGAGAAAGTCAAGTGAAACATGGTTTCACTTACTTGCGGTGCATAAGGGATAACCTAGAGGACAGCAGGAGAAGGAAAGTAAATGGGAAGTAGGGTAATCCAGGGAATGAACAGAGACTTTGGACACAGAAACAAACTGAGGGACTTGGAGGGAGGGGTTAGGGCGATGGGAGAGCCTGGTGGTGGGTACTGAAGGCACCTACTGCATGGAGCACTAGTTGTGGGAAATGGGGAATGAATCTTGGAATACTGGGGAAAAAAATTAAGTAACAATAAAAAAAAGAAACATTAGAAAAAAGAAAAGAAAAAAGAACTGCAGGAAAAATTATCCCTAGACTAAATGCTCTTCTGAGCCCACTAAACAATATTTTAAAAGGATCAAACTGTTTTCAAGTAGCTTAATCACATTCCAAGACAATATACTTATAGAAACATAAAAATATCCAGCACACAACAAAGTAAAATTTAAATTATCTGGTATTCAGTAAAAAGTTACCAGACATGCAAAGGAGCAGCAAAATACCATAAATAATGTAAGAAGAAAATCAATTAATGAAGACTGACCTAAAATGGACAAAGATGACAAGATTAAAAGACAAAGATATTAAAACAGCTATCATACCAGGAAAATGTACAAGAAAATAGAAGATTAAGTGTGTTAAGGAAATAAGTGGAGGATATAAAAATGACAACATTGAACTTCAAAAAGTAAAAATTACAATGTCTGAGATGAATAATACACTAAGTAGGATTAATACTAGACAATGAGGATGAAAAGATTAGGAAAGTTTAAGGCACAGCAAATAAACTCTATAAGATGAAATACAGAGAGGAAAAGATTGAAAAAAGAAGAGAATGAAACATCAGTGAATTATGGGGCAAATTCAAGGAACCTAATATGGGTATAATTGGTGCTCAAAAAAATGGGCATAGAAATACTTGAACATAATGGCTAAAAAAATTTCCAGATGTGGAAAAAGTAAATCAATAAATTCACAGATCCAAGAGTATCAAAACCAAAACCAAAACCAAAACAAAACCTAAACAAAAGAAACATGAAGAAAACTCCTTTGAGGAACATCATGATCAAATTTCTTAAAACAAGTGAAAGAAAAAATAATTACCCAGAAGACAAAAGACCTCAGTTTCACCTTTAATAAACTAGAAAAAGAAGAGAAATTGTACCCAAAGTAAGCAGTAGAAGGGAAATAATTATGATTAGAGCAGAAGTCAAAGCAAGAGAAAACAGAACACAGTAAAGAAAACCAATAAAACCTTTGTGAGCCTCAGTTTCTTCATGTGTACAATGGACATAAAAATATCACTGTAATAAATCTTATCAATTCTATTTCCCAAAACTAAGATGAATGGTGAGTTTCTTTTATCATTACAATTGCATTATTTTTTTCCTAGTGACAAAAAGAAGTGAAATGAGACCTGAATAAATTTCCAGTGTCAAAAATTATTATATACCAAAACATCTTTATTCATACCTATTACCTACTAGACTCTTGAGCCATAGAAGTTTGCAATACTTGGCCTATACCTTAACATGACATTAACCATTTTCACAAGTTCATCCAAAGCTTTTGGTCCTTCCTCCTCTCCCATTACTTGCAACACCGTTACAGCTAGCTTAGCCACCTCATTGCCCTTGCTGTATGCTCCTTCTTGCTGCTGAACTTTGGACACACCCTACCAAGGTGGAACAATGAATCCTTCTACCTCTCTGAATTCTACCAACCCAGCAAGCTCCTTTTGAAAGCTAATGTTTTCTGTAAAGCTTTGTGATACCTCTTAACCAACTTGCCTTCCATAATCTAGACCACCAAGGAATATACAATCAAGCAGGGAAGAGTAACACATGAACAAATGAGTGGGATAAGATGCAATGTGTACTGTACACATAGCACAGGCATGTAGCAAAAACTAGGAGATCAGAGAGGGGGAATTCGTTTCTCCCAGCAGATAAGGGAAGGATACACAAAGTCCATGTTTCATATAAATCATCAAGAACGAATGGAAGTTCGATCACAGAGTGGAGAAGTGGGGGCAGAGAAAGCAGCCTATGCAAAGTCAAGGGAATGGTGAGTTACATGCTTAGGGAACAGTGAGTAGTATGGAGTGGCTGGCCAGAGGAGAGGACCCAAATTCTTATGCTTCCCTAACCCTCTCCATTGGCTGTGGGAGGGTAGGCTCCCTAGAAAGCAAACTGAATAAGATATTAGTCTAGGGGTCACTTATTAGAGAGTGCTCTTGGGATTGATAGCTATACAAGAGAGAAGGAAGAAATAGGATTGAAAAGAAGTTGAATTCACCCCACAGTTAGCTCTGGAGCTGGGAGGACCTCTCAGACTTTCATGCCCCTGCCTCTAAAAATCACTGGATGTGGGCTATCCTTGAAAAGGTATGTGGCATTAGACAAGGCAATTTTCTTCTACTCATGACAATTCTCAAGGAGGGCCGACAGATACAGGTCATCTTCCAGTAACACTCCCAACAGCTGAGTTAATCAGCCTTTATTCCTGGTGGAGGATCCATGTGGTACATCCAAGGGTCTACCACAACCTGCTTATTTCAACCACATTTCATCATGGCACTTTTTCGCCTCCAGAAACCAGTATTGGATTTGAAGTATGACAACATTGATCTCCAAAGTGTGCAAAGCAAAGCTGAGAAATTTGCAGCTCAAGATGGGATGAATTCAGATGTTTCAGATATTTGACAAACCGCTGATCCTCAATAGGAATAAATCTTCAGAAACCCATCTCACAAAGTAGAAGTGTCCTTTACCAAGAAATCTGGCTAGACAGATCTTAGTGATGTTTGTTATTTCAAGACTAATTATCCTACTATTAAATAAAGCTGATTATCATAATTTAACTACCGGAAGATATTGTGGAAATTGGGGTGCACATGAAAAACCAATATGCAGTAAAATAAAATATTTAGAATTTGCTCAGAACTCAAGGAGAATGCTCTGGATACAACTGCTGATCTTCAATGGTGAGTTCATTTATTTGCTACCAGCTCAGACTTCCCTGTAATAAAGACAAACCTGTCCATTCTCTTGCATAGTAGGCAGAATTCTAAGATAAGCCTCCTGTGATCCACACCTTTGTGTAATCTCTTCTCCTTAAGTGTGGGTGAAACCTGTGACTTACTTCTACCCAACAGACTGCAGCAAAAGTAACGAGATTTCATTCCCATGACTGTGCTTTGCTGTATGCAAAGGTGAAGGGAGTTTTACAGATGTAATTAATGGCCCTAATCAATTGACTTTAATCTAAAGGGAGATTATTAGGAGTGGATCTTTACTAATGATGTGAGCCCTTTAAAGGAGGGTCTAGTGAGATTAGAGATAGAAAAAGTGAGAGATTCTCCTTACAGCCCTAAACAAGCAAACTACCATGAATTTTATAGCCTTAATATAGGGACATGTCATATGGGAACATGTCTATCTATCTATATATCTATCTACATGCATATATGTATATAGTTGACTCCTGAACAATTGGGGGGGGTAAGGGCAGTGATTCCCTATGCAATCAAAGATCCATGTAACTTTTGACTCACCAAAAGGCTACTAATAGCCCACTGTTGATTAGAAGCCTAAGTGACAATGTTTTCCATGAACACATATTTTGTATGTTATATATTATATGTTGTATTCTTACAGTAAAGTAAGCTAGAAAAAAGAGAATGTTCTTAAGGAAATCATTAAGAGAAAATACATTTATAGTACTATACTATATTTATATTAAAAAAATCCTCATGTAACCCAACCCATGGTTCAAACCTGTGCTGTTGATGGGCCTATTGTACATGTAAAAATTTCCTATGTTCCAATATGTGTACTGTTCTATATATCCAATGTTACATACATGTGGATATATTCACACATGTGCAAATGTGCACATGCATGTGCTCTATGAAAAAGCACGGGTAGGTGTAGTATATAGCAAAGTGTATATTTGGATATGTGCAAATGCATATTTATACATGCATTCTGCTCATCATTGCCTAACTTTTTAAGTGCATGGTGTGGTGTGCCTGTGAAACGGAGCCTATTACCCACTAATATCTTATATGCAGGCTCACATTCGCCTAAGTATCAAGAAAGAGTCACTGATATTTCAGTGACTTTGGTTTCCCTTGGGCATCCTGCAGTTCTCCATTTGATGTTAATGTAAATGAACTGAAATGGAGCATGAGATCAGGGCAGGATGACTGCCGATTCCCATCTCTACTCCCAGCTGGGCTACAAATGGATCCTGGTAATTCATCCCTCCTGCTCCCCAGGCCAGGAGTAGGGGTCTCTTTCCATTACCCTTTACTGGGACTCTGCCTGTTTTCTGGGCCCCAGCCTTGTTTCCTGACAAAGAATTCGACAAAATCATTTTTCAGTCTCCTGCTATAATACTCACCATCCAGAGGAGCACTTTCCTCTCCCTTCTCTCCCTAGGAGGTCTTCTTTATTTCCTTCTAATGGACTTTTTAAAAAAATATTTTTTAAATTTTTTCAGTGTACTCTTTTAAGTGGCAAATCTCCAGCTGTTGTCAGGATTTCTCCATTAATGTGGTCTGAGGCTCTTGGAGAGGCTTCAAGATCAGAGGTTGTGTCATCCTGAGATACAAATAACACCTGTGTGAAACTTGAACTCCATGGTCAATACTTGTGTTGACGAGACTCGTAAAGTACACAGCCACTGGGGGCCCTCTGAGGATGTAGTAAATATACACTAAAACCACAGTCTCTTTTGCTTGCAATATGCGGGCTTAGATTTTCTTACTGAGTCTACTACTCTAATACTAATACTACTACTACTAGATAAAAGTGAGTCAGAGAGTTGAAAAATTATATCACCTTCCTCCCAGACTCCTTTTCTCTTCAACAGAAAGGGTTAAAGCTTGCTACTGCTATGACAGAATTAAATGCTCAGCTAATTTATCAAACATGTCAAGCTCTGATGTTTATCACCTATGACGGTCATTAATGGAGCAAAGTTTTAAGGTTCATTACAAGTACAGTTTCTGGTTGTCTACATATTGTAGCCAGAGTGGTTTTTGAAAATGCAAATCTGATCATGTCACACTGTTTACAATCATCCAGTGGGTTCCCATTGCTTTTAGAATAAAACGTCAAAAATTTCCCATCGCCTTAAAGGCCCTGTATATTATCCTCCCCCATCTTCCCAGGCACATCTCATGATTCACTCCTCTGCAACTTTCTTGCATAAGAATGACTGGCCCTCTCTCAGGCTCCATAATTCATAGTGTTCCTTTCTGTGAACACTCCTTCTCTCTTTATTTTTTTTAAGATATTTATTTATTTATTTATTTATTTATTTATTTATTTATTTATTTGTAGGCAGAGAGACAGGCAGAAGGAGTGGTAGAGGTAGAGAGAAAGAATCTCAAGCAGGCTCCCCACTGAGTAGAGATCCCGATGTGGGACTCAATCCCATGATCCTGAGATCATGACCCAGATGGCCCTGAATGTTTCTTCTTTAGCTCATATTATTTCTCTCTCGGATATTCTCTTTCTTTCCTGTCCCCTTACTTGCCAAATTTAATGATTAGACCTCAGTTCCCATGTCACCCTCTCCTGCACTCTTCCCCGCAAATATACACCCAGTCAGTCTCCTAGTCAGACTCCCTGATAGGATGCCCCACTGGACCCATCACAGTTTCCAATTGGATGGGTCCTTCATTGGACCCATCACAGTTAGTAAGTGGACATCTGCTTGTGTGATTCTTTGCTTCATGCCTGTCTGCTACTAGACACAGGGTGGTAACTGTTTCAGTTTGGCCGAGCAGTATACTCTTCATACTAAATACTGGCAACTGGTCCATAGCAGGACACTTAACAAATATCCACTGAATGGATGAAATGTGTACATTGGGCTTTACCTGATTATAGCAAAGCCTGAACTGCACTGCTCTCTCCTATATCTCTGTGTCCAGTTCCAACACAACACATCAGAGTAACTTCCTTCTAAGAATCTATTTATGATATTAGGTGGAGCTGTTTTCCTAGTGAGGGAAAAAGGTGCTTCACAGCATTCAAACTGTCTTTCTAAAATAAGAGAACATTGCTTGTGAATCCTTTGCAAAGTCTGGCAATTTTCAATTTAAATATTTACCATGAGCTCACATATCATATTTGCCATGAATACATAATGCAAGGTAGATGATAATAAATATTATAATAGACCTCAAAGATGTCATGAGAGCCAAACAGAAGGAATTTTTCTCCACTGGCAAAACCTAGGAATGTCCCAGGTAAAAGTTAACATAGGAATGAGGCCTTGAAGTTTACATAGATTGGTAAAGACACTTCCAACCCCGTTCCCCTTAGCCAACTCCAGACGAAGTCTAACTACCTTTACACTTTGGCATAAAAATCACTTCCTCCTGGAAGTTTTTCTGACTCCATCCTCTAGCCAAGTCACGTGCTCCCAGTGCCCTTTCTCCATTCACATCACAACACTTACTTGTCCACCTTTGTAAACTCTGTAAGCTCACAGGAAAAGAAACTGAAGGTGACTTACCTATCACTGCATCTGCATGGTTTAGTACAGTGCCTGGCAAAAGGGAACTATTCAATACTATCCAGTAAATGAATGTCTGAGTGACAGAAAAAAGTTGGAACAGCAATCTAAGTATGGAGAAACACCATAAAGACATAAAAGAAAGGAAAGCCTGGTGTGGTCAAGTGTACGTGGATACATTGTTCCGTAAGAGAAAGAAAACATCGGGGACAGTGAAGTGTGTATTAGGTATGGGGGGCATAGGAAAAGGAAGGTTTGAAAGGTCAGCTGGAACCAGATTTTCAAAAGACTTGAGTCATAGTGAAGAATTTGTCGTTTCTGTCATCATAAGAAACTACATGGCTCTTAAGTAGGAAGACAATGATATTAGATTTGCACTGTACAAGAATAATTTTAGAGGACCAGAAATGGAAAGATTAGAGAAAGAAAAGAGAATAAATATACAGAGAACTTTTAGGAAGCTATTATAATGATCTAGTTCATGATTTCTCAACCTTGGCATCATTAACATTTTGGGTTGGTAAATCTTTACTGTGAGTAGTTATTGAGTGCAGTGTAGGATGTTTAACAGCATTCTTGGGATCTATCCACTAGATGCCACTAGCACCCATCCCCTAAGATGTGGCAATCAAAAATGTCTCCTGACATTGTCTATTATTTCCTGGGGGACAAAATCATCCCTAGTTATTTTGAGAATGACTGCTCCAGGTGATAGGCAATATGGTATAATCAAAGGTGATGGTTTTTAGGATGAGAGAATGGGTTAGGTCCCAAAGACAATAATGAAAGTCATTTCCCACAGGGAACAACCATTTGTCATTGTGCAGCACAACTGGTATACTGCCCATGGAAGTAGGTCTCCCATGAAGAAGATAAGTAGACTTCTCTTATAGTTATCACATTTCTCCTAGAAACCATATAGGTAGCTGAGTTCTATTTTCATCTATTTTGTTGGATTTAGTAGTCAAGAGGCCATCATTCTTCTTTGATAGTAGAACTCTGATTCTCTTTGGGGAAACAGTCCATGGACTTTAAGCTCCTACCTCTGACTCCAAGGATGGAACAGTGACACAGAGCCCCGAGCTAAGCAGACACAGGGGATGCTATCATGAAACTCAAAGGAACAGCCCATATGAGGAAGAAGTCAAATGGAGAAAAGAAACCAAGAGAAGAAGGGAGAGAAACAGAGCCATAATGGGGTTATCTGTGCTCTGGAATTCTACTATGTCTGAAGCTAGGGCATCCTTGGATTCCTCAGTTCAATTCCTTAGAGGCAAAAATTCATATTTTAGGTTTGGGTTATCTGAAGAACTGAGCATGAGCCATATTGTTCAAGGAGAATAGCAGTCATCTAACATATCCAAGAAGAGGCATTATAATGTATAGAATGAGCACTGTACATAGAGAATCAACTCTCAAGTTTGAATCTAAGCCCAATCATAATTCAGTTATTGATCATTCATCAGACTTTTATTGAATACTTGTGTACTGAGCAATGAACTACACTGGAGTCATAACAGTGGAAAAAAAGATAGGCTTATCTGCAAAGAACTTATATTCTAATGCTCAGCTGATGATGTCAACCCTGACTGCATATTTGAATCTCTTCAGGAAGTTTAAAATATCAGTGCCTGAGTTCCATGCCAGGCCATTTAAATAAGAGTTTCTTTACAGAAAAGAAAGCTGAAGTTAAATAACATGTTTAAGAATACACCACTGGTAGGGCGCCTGGGTGGCTCAGTTGGTTAAGTGACTGCCTTTGGCTCAGGCCATGATCCTAGAGACCCAGGATCAAGCCCCACATCAGGCTTCCTGCTCGGCAAGAAGCCTGCTTCTCACTCTCTCAGCCCCTCTGCTTGTGTTCCCTCTCTAGCTGTGTTTCTCTCTGTCAAATAAATAAATAAAATCTTAAAAAAAAAAAAAAAAGAAAGAATACACCACTGGTGAGAGAAAAAGCTAGAATATGCGCCCAGAGAAGGTCCCACAGAATTCCAGAGCATCCTCTTAATCACTAAGATATGCTATCATTCAAAGGCCACAGAAACCCCATGGTATATTCAGTCCAATATTATTATGTACAAACCAAGTTCATTTTCAGAATTCTTAGCTCTTCCTTTGTCTTCCCTTGTTCTTGGCCTCCCCAATCCCAGCCTCACATACATACCTTCTACATGCAGAGGGATGACAAATCTTCTTTGTCTTATTTAAAATATTCTTTCCAGAAACTATCTGCTACCCTTCACTTAAAATGCAGAGTATGCCTAAGTCATGGTGCTTCCTTATCCAGAGTCACACTTACATCTTGAAATAGCACCGTCTGCAATGGAATTGCAGAAAGAACTCTGACTCTGGAATTAGAAATCTCAACTTTGTTACTTTAACTTAACCAGTTCTGTAGCTTCGGATAAATTACGTAAGTACTCTGAGTCCCAGTTTCCTCTGTAAATTGTGAATAATGCCTCTCTTATTGTGTGGTTGTGAAGGTTAAATTAAATATATATATAGCATTTAATGTGGCGTCTCAAACATGGTAGATACTAAATTAATGGCAACTATTGTTATTACAATTTCTGGGTATTCATATTGATTTTCATATGGTTGACATTGTCAAAAATATGTAAGAGTAATTAAAACACCCACTATCATCAATTACTTTCTATGTTTCTGAGATTGTCATCATTGCTTTACATGCATTTTCTTAGCTATTTCTAAAAATAATTATATAAAATAGGTGCTACCATTTTCCACATTTTATAGACAAGGAAGCAAAAACAAAAGGCTACCATATAGCTTCTTAGGAAAGTGGTAAAGTCTTAGTGCAAATTCCTTTAGGGTTTCCAGACCCAATTTCCAATGGGCAGTGGTCCCCAACACTACACCAAACAATTCTCTCAAACACCAGCAAGAATTCAACCATTCTGACACAATTTACTTTAAGAAAGCAACAGATTCTGTAAGTCCTATAAGACTTTCCCCTAGGGCGCCTGGGTGGCTTAGTGGGTTAAAGCCTCTGCCTTTGGCTCAGGTCATGATCTCAGGGTCCTGGGATGGAGGCCCACATCTGGGTCTCTGCTCTGCGGGGAGCCTGCTTCCTCCTCTCTCTCTGCCTGCCTCTCTGCCTACCTGTGATCTCTCTCTCTGTCAAATAAATAAATAAATCTTTAAAAAAATAATAGAATAAAATAAAAGACTGTCCCCTACCCACGACTTCAGATGCCAGTCCCAATTCCCAGCATGTTGTTTGCTTACTTCTCACTGACAGGCTACAGATGGGAGATTCCCACAACTTCCTCTCTCAATTCAATTAATTTGCTAGAGTGGCTCACAGAACTCAAGGAAACACTTATTTACATGACCAACTTATTAAAGGATATGATAAAGGAGACAAATAAACAGCCAGATGAAGTGAGACATGGAGTAAAGTATGGGGAAAGAGTGTGGAGCAGATTTACCATTCTCCCCATGTCTACTTGTTCACCACCCCATGCACTCTGAACCCAGTCCTTTTGGATGTTTATGGAAGCTTCATTCCCCCATCCTTGGGTGGGGTCCAAAAGTTACCTTCATTAACATAACAAAACACACCTTTACTATTTTAATTACAGGAACTTCTAAGGGTTTTAGGAGTCAGGAAGCCTGGAGGAAGACTAAACATGAAAACTACAGTTTGATCATCTGAATGACCAAATATATATTTCTTGTAAATTACAATATCACACAAATCCTAGAAGTTTCTTTTTGGGAACAAATACCAGCACCGCTATTGTCATATGCCTATGCCAGGCATTTGTTGTGACAGATATTTGTGTACATTATCTCGTTTGATCCTCACAGCAACCTACTTTACAGACAGGCAAACAGAGGCTCAAATAAATCATGTTACTTGCTTGGGACGTGGTTAGAACCCTGGTCTGTTTCACTCAAAGCCCATGTGCTTCTTTTTCCCTCCTAGATATGAATAAAAACTACATTAAGGGTTTTGATTAATTAATAGTATATGTACCCAGGAAAAAGGGCTTCATTTGCAGATTGATAAACCCCAACCCACCAAAGAAGGGATCTTATGAATTTTCATTTCCTTCTACTGCATTTTACTGAACTCAACGCTCTTCCCTTCCCTGTTTGGCCAGACTTTGATATCTCTTCAGCGGTTCAGATTTCCATCTAGAAATCCTCCCCCTCTAGGGAGGACTCACTCAGCATCTCCTTTATGAGTCCAATCCCCTTTGCAAACACAAACTATCCCTGTCTAGCCTGAATTGGAAAGAGTTCCTCTATTTCAGAATAGAGAACTCTCCCTGCATTAAAAGAGAAATTCCAGCAATATGTTCAAATAGGGTAATCAGCCCAAGTCTATCACATTGAATTAGTGGCAAAGATAGTTCCCATGACTTAATTAATTCTTCTATTATCAGCATTCATGCTCTTCAACTGAATCTCATTTGCATACTCCCATAGAGCATCATTATTTAAGTTTAAAGGCACTTAAAATCAAGTCACACAATGGTTATATGTAACTCAAATCAATGCAGGCTATTCAAAGAAAAGCACTGAATGGATATAAAGGCTGGCTAATGGATATACCATTTTCAAACCTGCTCTGTTTATGCCCACATCCCAATAATGCCACTGAGCACCTACTATGTGCAAGACATTAAACAAAAAATTTCACTTCTTATGGATGCAGTGCATAGGAAACTATGCATTTAAAACAATGCTACTCTGTGAAGTTACTAATTTACACTGTATATATTTCCTGGCCATAGACAGCTTCCACACAGAAACATCTGGATGCAAATTGAAGAATTCAATTACTCAGATCCAAGTGGGTATATTTGTTTCCTGGTAGCTGGATAATTGACTTATAGCTGGCTTCCTAGAGATATAGCTCAAAGCTGTTTTGACAAAGACAGAATGCAATAATAGTTTTTTTTTTAATGCTGCTAAGAAAAAGATCTTTGCAGACATGCTCGACATTATGCAGGTAGCCACTAAAACAACTGAATTATAATTGCTATTTGGTCACCGTGAGATACTACATGAGCTTTCTGATTAATACAACCATGTAAAAAATATGTCAAGATATTGCCATAATATTGTCTGATATTTTGCCTCTGGTAAATCTTCTGAGGCATTTCCTTGCCTATGCATGAGACAGCTTGGAAAGGTAATAATTTCCCAGGAATGAGGAGAAGCCAAAAAGAGGTTTATACTTGGATGATAGTGAAGCAAATTTTAAAACAATGTTTTGAAACCATTGTTACTCTAAAAATCTAATGTTAGAACTTTTATTTTTAGCTGTCTCTGAAACAAGAACATAAATTTAAACATTGAAGTATAAAATCATAAGTCAATCTGGATTTTTTTTTCTTTTAATACACTTTCATTAATTCCATTTGAGCCTTAGCCTCTCGAGATCCCTGGTATTCAAGGAGTCATCTCTATGCATTTGATGAGAAAAGAAGGAAGACTAGGGGAACGGGTCAGGGAGGAAGATGGAAGACATAATGAGAATAGACACATTTCTCCTTATACTCAAAAGACATTTTGCTGTGCGGCTCCATTCTCTCTGTCAAACAGCTCCCCACACAAAGCCATCTATAAAAGGAGGGAGGTGACAAAGCAAGTTGTTGACAGTATACAGTGAAGTTCATCTCTGGCTTTATTAGGAAGAGAAATGGATGAGAAACAGAAATGAGAAACAGGGTTGTCAGTAATTTCAAATGTGCTGTTTGCCCAGATGATGGAGAAGACCTTGTTTACTCTATCTGATGTCATCCTGCTTCCAAAATCTGCAGTGACTCTCTAGGCCTTCTCAAAAGTTAGTGTGTTCAGCGGATTGGAGTCACCTGGGAATTGTGTCTGAATTCTGCATTTCTTAAAAACTCTTAGTTGATGCCTGCTACCAGTCCATAGTCCATGCCTCAAGACCCAACACACCCAGGATCATCCCCTTCTCCTCTGGACTTTGCCTACACCCCAGCCAAGCTGAACCCCTTGCTCTTTCCTAGGCAAATGTTGTGCTCTGCTTCTTCTGACCCTCACCTCTAAAAGTTCCCCATGACCCCCAATGCATATGCCTCGAGCAGTAAGAGCAAAAAATGTCTTCTCTTCTCCCATGCTACCAAACTCATTTCAAGGGTAGGTATGCAATTTCTTCTTCCCCTAGTGGTACTTGCTGGTACTTTTGCAGGCTGCTGCTTCTCTCCTCCTCTTCCTTCTCCTCCTCCTCCTCTTCCCTCTTCTCCTCCTTCTTCTCTTTTTCTTTCATTTGAATATTAATAAGGCATCTTAGTACCCGCACTGAAAGCAAGAATTCTGGAATCAACACAGCTCCTGCCCTCCTCACTTCCACAGGCGGAAGGCGGGGGGGGGGGGGGGAGGGCATCTGGAGAGAGTAGAGATGTAACATGGTCAGTCGGTACAATATGGAGGTGTTCTTGCTGAGGAAGTACACACTGCTCTGGAAGGACTGAGAAACTGAAATTTAAAGAAGGATAGGATTTTACATGGCTAAGAAAGGAACAAATGTTCTGCAGACAGGGAAAAACAGAATCACCAGCACAGCAAGGAGGGAAGGAACGGCACTGCAGGTGACAGAAAGGGCAAGGGGAAGAGTGTCAGAGTGGGAACTGAAGTCGCTTTGATGTCCACTGCTGAGATTCGCTAATATCTCAACAGCTCCAAACCAGGACACACTCCTTCAATCCCTTCACTTGACAGAGTCTCCTTTGGATTCTGGACAATCACATCTAGCTTCGGGAGACAAACCTAGAAGCCCTGAGCTGATGAAACACAGCTACTTGCTCATCCTTGAGAACTGCCTAACCTACAACATGCATGTTCACATCTTCAGTAGCAGCAATTTCCATCTTCAATCTTCGTGTTTCTCCGGGAGCAGATTCTGAGGCAAGGGCTTGAGTGCAAGTAGTTTCTTTGGGCTGTGAAGACCAGCAGAGGCATGGAGAAGTGAGAAAGGAAAGGGGAGACGGTGCACCAGCTAGCGAGTGACTGCTGTGGGTAACTGGAGCTTCATCCCACTGGGAAGCCAGTGTGGAATATATGTCTCTGCACTACTACACAGAGGACAGGAGATCTGGGGGGTGCTCAGACATCCATTTCCCTCAGTCACTGGTGAAGGCTAGTGGTGGCACAGGCTTTTCTGGTCTGCCATGTGTGGCAAGTGAGTCTCCTACAGCAAAAGAAAGCCCTTGGGCAAAGAAATGCAGGAGCTGGCCTTTGGAAGTCTGGTAGATGCATGCTGAGCTGGTAAAGTAGGGGCGCTGTGAACAGAGCTGCAAGTGTCTGCCACATGTCTCACAGGATCCAGGACCAGACCTGCTTCCTCTTTGTCTGCTCCCAGGACCCCTCAGCCCAATCTTCCTAGCGTCTGACTTTGTTTTGGGTTCTCCTCCAGCTGAAGCTTCCCTCCTCACCTGCCACCGGATACAGTGCACACCGAAGTACTCACAGAACGTTGGTGGAATTTCTACCTGGTGACTCAAATCCAATGGGCCGCCTGGTGAACTTATTTTAACATGATCCTGAAATGAAACTGAGATGACTTTACATCAGATACATATTTTATCTGTAGGTCAACATTTATATTACATCCTGGCTCTCTGGCGACTGATGAAATGTGAGAGCAATTTATTTTTGTCTCTAAGCCTGATTCAATGACATCACCATGCCACACTCAGGGGGTTATATTGCATTACCTCTTCTCTGCCCCAGTTGTGCACAATCCTGCAATATTAGGGAGGTTTTGCTACAATTTCTAAGCCTCAAGTATATTTCCCCAGTGGTCTGTTTTTACGGGCTCTCTCTGGATCTTATTAATGGCCTCAGGTTTCGCAGCCTGCAGTATGAACTGCAGGTTTTGCCTCCTTGTCCTTCATCGATCTTGTATTAACGGAAAGGAGAACTAAGCCCTCTGCCCTCACACCATGACCTCGGGTGGTCCAACATGTCCACGCAGCAGCCATGTGACTTAGGCTCGGCCAATCAGAACGTTTATTTCCCTTGACTCCCGTAATTGGTCCCACATGGGCATGTGACATATTCAGAACCAATAGAACGAAATGTGATGTTTGCCAGGACAATTGAGACATTTTCCCTTTCTTCTTCTGGACTTGAACCTGAGAGGGTGTTAGCCTGGAAGTGCTGTCTGGCCGTCTTATCATCCAACCTGAGCTGACAACAAAGGTAACAGGGAGGACAGCAGAACTGAGAGACAGATGAGACTGCGTGACCAGTGGAGCCGAGGCTGAAGCCAGGGATCTTTCCAGTCTTAACGGGAGTATGAGAGAACAATGTTTATGATCGTTTGGTTGGATTTTTCTGACACTTGCCGCCAAAGGATCTCTAACTGATACAGAACCTGAGAAATCTGGCCCGCTCTGTTTTTATTTTCATGTATCCATTTGAGAGAGAGAGAGCGAGAGCGGTAGGAGGGGAGGGGCAGAGGCAGAAGGAGAAGCAGACTCCCCTGCCGAGCAGAAACCTGGTGTGGGGCTCAATCCCAGGACCCTGAGTGGAAGGCAGCCACTTAACCAACGGAGCAACCCAGGTGCTCCAACTAGCTCTGTTTTTAAAGTTCAGTTTCCTCAATTTTCAATGGAGATACAATTTCCCCTGATAGGGATATTGTGAAGATGAAATGAAATGATGTACTTAAGCCTTTCTGCACAGTGTTTGCTCCCAAAGCAAGAATCTATGAAAGCCTAATCCTCTCTTCCTTTCCTACTCACTTTCCTGCATGCCCCATCCATCCCCAAGTGTGTCCCAGCCTAGCAGAAGTAAAGTTCTGCACTTTCGTTATATTTCCATAATTGACAAAATCAGAAAAAAATGAATGTACCCACGAAAACCCTGACGTTGAAGTATTTCATGACCACAGTCAGACTCTATGCAGAGAAGGGCAGGAGCTCCCAGTTGGCCCAAGACTTATGCCATCTTTGTGACTTGAATAATTTATGTGTCTATGCTTGACCTCAGTTGTCTTTTTCCAATGAGAAAAATAGTATAGAGGTCGTATCTGAGGTTTCTTTTAGCTCAAAAGTATCCTATGCCTCATTTCCTGAAATGCCTCCTCTTCGTACTTGGTAAAGTCTAAAATGCCTGCAGTTGGATTCAAAGCAGAACCAAGACCTGGTGAGACAAGTGGGAAGCCTAGGACAGAATACATAAAGAGACATCTGCCCTTGGGTGCCAAACTGCACAACAGAACTCTAAGAGTAAGCGACTCCTTAAAATTTGCTCCCTAGGTACCAACACTGATCACTGTAGACTCAGCCCTAATATGTTCCACGTACAGCAGACTTTTCTAGAATAGATGGAAACCAAATGCTGTATTCACCACAGCTGGTTCTAACTGGCTAATGCTGCCAGGTAATTTTGAATTTTGAGTTAGGACCAGGAAACCAGATCCTTCCTGGACCCAAATGAAGATATTTCCTGACTTACGAATTAGGAGACCCATTTTAATTAATGTGGACAGACTTAATGAACCATATTGTGCTATCCAGAGCTTAAGTTTTGAGTTTGAATTAGCATAAGCACCATGAATCTCCCCCAAAACCCATTCTGACTTTTCTAGCACATCACAAATATCACCATCACCTCCACTCTTTATGCAATGGTTTGGAGAGTTTCTTCACTGATGCCAACCTTTATCTGGCAAGTATATTGATTGAGCTCCTTAAAAACAAACAAAAATCTCTGGTTTTGTTTTATTTTTGACAACGTGCATATCATGTAGCATTGGGAGAGAAAAGTTGATTCCACTTCATGTATGATGAGGTATATATGATTGAGAAAAAGATGGGTGCAGGGAAACAATATTTAAACACTGAGAATAGTGTAGAAATAGTAGGACACAGGTAGGAGGGGCATCGACTAGGTGGAAAGGGAGTCATTTTCAGACTCCATCTTTGATGTAGATACTCACATGTAAGGAAATATACAAGTAAGTATTTGAGCAGTTGCCAAATATGGGTCACTTTACCCCTGACATCTTATTTAATGCAGACAACAAACAAGAAGATGTTTTTAGCTCCATTTTACAAATAAGTAAACAAGGACTGAGCCCAGGTCAGTTTCTCAAGGTTGCAGGACTCAAGTGTAGTTACTCTATGTCGAAAATGAGGTTTCTCTGACTTTAAATACAGTTTCCCACTTTTCACAATTCTGCAAAGAGTCAGTGTGATTTTAATTGACTATTTGCCCTTTATACCCCCCACATTTTCAGTGTTCTTGATCCTCAGCTAAGTTGTAAGGGGAAGAAGTTTTAACTTTTTGGCCACTGAAGAAGCTAGCTTTAATAGCCTGCTTCAGGAACAATAAACCCTTTTTGGAGAATTAGGCTTCTGATTTCATGCCTGCTTTTCCAGCTAAGTCTCTGGGGCCATATTCATAACCGAGCTCTCAGCATTGGGGTATCCACAGCAGCTCCTGCAAGATCCCAGAGGTGCAGCAAGACGCTCTCCTTCCTCTCCCCACACCTAATGTGTCAGTAACAGATATCTTGCATATAGCCCTGAATTTTGGCAGCACTAGAAGAGAACATCTTCCCCGTTATTGTCTTTTTATGGAAAGAAGTTTCATGAGTGGAGTCACAAGCAATTTGCCTGGTTGCATTACTAATCCAAACTCAAAACTAATCCAAACTCAAAACAGCCATCTGAAGGAATTGCTCCAATGATGTTGCACCTGCTATTTTATGGTCCTTTGAAAAAGCATTTATTTGTGAGAAACACAATTAATGTCATTTAGTTCCTCTCAAACACCCAATAATGGATGAAGAATCATCAGAGGAGAAAGTGAACAGCTCTTGGAAGAGGTAATTGTTGGAAACAATTACAGCAAGTGACTGGACCAGTACTGGCTCCCTTAGAGGGGACAAAGTGATGACTCTTGCCCCTGCCTATGGCAGACATTGATGCTTTCTCATTTTAGCAAGATGTATATATGCAGAATGCAACTCGATACCTAAAGTAATGGGGATCATCCTAGGGTGAATTTTGCTTAATGCTTAAATATAGAGGATTTTCTTCATTTCAGACTCCTTGTGTGGTGCAGATATTCACATGCAAATGGGTCCCTGATATGTAATGTAATAAAGGGAATATCTGTAGAATACCTTTTGAAATTGATGTGATCTGTTAGGTATTATCACTGGTCTTTTAAAGCTTGAAAAACCTCAGTAGTCAGTTCTGGTTACTCCTTTTAGCCTATTGTCATGCCTACTAAATATGTTATATTTGTTAGTTGCACTATGCCCCATCGGTCCACCCCAGATCACGAGCCCTTGAATACTCCCATCACATACTCAGCTCACTGAGCCCCTGTGATGCTTTGGGTCCCTAGCACCTGGCATGTAACTGATCCTTATTGGATGCATTGAGTTTGCAAACTGATCTCCAGCTATCTTCATGTATGATTTCTATTAATTTCTTAACAGCTTCTCTTACAAAAACTGGGGAACCCAGTCAATAAACATTATATACACACACACATAATATATATAATCTGTATGTATATATCCATATGTATATAATAGTATATATGTATATAATATGTATATATGTACACACATATAAAATATGTATACACACATATATTTATTATGATATTGATATGTATACACACACACACACACACACACACACACACACAATTCCAGGATGACCTAAACTGGGAATAAAAAAAATCAGTCAGTTGGTCTTTTCACTCTCTTACCTAGAGTTTTTGTTTTTTTTTTTCTATTTGCTTTAACTCTGCCATTAGCAGGCTATCTATCTACTGGTTTATAGTTTTCCCTTTTTCTTTCTTTTTTTTTTAAGATTTCATTTATTTATTTGACAGAGAGAAACAAGAGCTAGAGAGGGAACATAAGCAGGGGGAGTGAGAAGGGAAAAGCAGGCTTCCCTGGTAAGCAGGGAGCCCGATGCAGTACTTGATCCCAGGACTAGATCCTGGGACTTGATCCTGGGATTTGATCTCTGGATTCCAGGATCATTACCTGAGCCGAAGGCAGACGCTTAACGACTGAGCCACCCAGCACTCTAATAGTTTTCCCTTTTTGCCATAAGTTTGCTTGTGGTTTATAGTTGTTTCTAGGAAATTTTTTCTGCTCTGACTTTTTATCAGAGAGACTTTTTATTAAGAGAGAAGCAGAACAGTCCAGTTTTCAGAGGAGAGGTAGAGAAAGAGAGTAAAATATCAGTTAACACATAAGAGACAGATAGACATGGATTTCTGCTAAACTAGCTTTGCATTAGTGTGTGTCTCTATAGAAAACAGAGGATTCAGTGTTGGGTGTGGGATGGCTCTAAGTTGGGAGAGACAGAAGTGGAGGTTACCTCATTATAGAGTGTTTCTGAAGGGGCTACTAGGGGTGCACCAAACTCATGCTTCATTGTGAACCCCATAATATTGACCAGTGCCTGGGAGTTCTCTTCTTTCTAAGGAAAACTGGCCTTGGCTGAGTTCTTTATTGTGACCCTCCCCCAGCTCTTGTCCTGGTTCCTGCTCATATGCTAAGCCTGGTTGTGCGGACATCCAATTAATTATGAGAGCGAAACAATAGCTTTCCAATAAAGTCTTTGTATGTCTCAACTGGCTAGAGTCTTGCAACCAAGAACATTCACAGATGAGAACACTAAGAGATGGAGATGTTTAAAAAACCTGACAAGAGTCACAGTTGCAGGCAGTACTGTTGTGATTTAAGCAAGACTATAGGGCTCCAGAGTCCGTGCTCTCAACCAGTACCCAACACTGTTTTGTTTTCTTTTTTTCAACAAGTACATAACCCTTTTGGAAAAAGTTTCTGCAAAATCTGGTAAGGATGAATATATGTGTATTTTACAACCCAGAAATTGCACTCTTTTTTTCACCCTCAACATGGGACTTGAAGTCACAACCTTGAGATCAAGAGTTGCATGCTCTACCAACTGAGCCAGCCAGGTACCCCCAGAAATTTCATTCTTAGGTGGGATAGATTACAAAAAATAAGTGCAATACTTTGCATATCCTCCCATCAAGAGGTAGAGTTTATTCTCCCACTCCGTGATTCTAGTCAGGTCTTGAAATTTGTTTTGTCCAAGCAAGTAAGTGAGGTTGTGCCAGTTCTGAGCCTGGGCCTCAAGAGACCTTACAGTGTCTATTCTTACGGCTCCTAGAACCCTGACACCTTATGTGTAAGCCTGAAGCAGACAGCTGGAGGATGAGAGAAAGCCCATGTAGAGCAGCTGAGCTACTTGAGAACACCTTTCAAGCTGGTCATAAAAACATGCAAAGCCTAGCTCGAACCGACAGAGTCTGAGTTCAAACTAAAGTGCCAACCCACAGAATTGTGAGCTAAATAAATGGTTGTTGTATTGTCACTAACTTTTGAAGTAATTTCATGCAGCAGAGCCAATTCAATGTACCCCTAAGTATCTTAGGGGTATCAATCCATCTATCTTCATAGATAGGGATATGTGTGTGTGTGTGTGTGTGTGTGTGTGTGTGTGTGTGCGTGTGTGTGTGTATAATATATGTGTGTATATGCTATATATAGTATATATGGATATTTACAGTATATATATGTGTGTGTGTATACATATAAACAAAGAAATAGTTATAAGAATGTTCATAGCAGCATTGTTTATAATAACAAGAAATACAAAACTATTGTGGGCCTGGGTGGTTCAGTTTGTTAAGCATCTGCCTTTGGCTCAGGTCATGATCCCAGGGTCCTGGAATCAGGTCCCATGTTGGGTTCCCTGCTCTGCAGGTTGTCTGTTTCTCCCTCTACCCCTCCCTCCTACTTGTGCTCTCGCTATCTCTCATGCGCTCTCTCACTCTCTCTCAAATAAATAAATAAATAAAATCTTTAAAAAGTAAACAAAAGAAATATGAAACTATTTAAATAGCCAGAAGTAGGGTTACATATACACAACTTATGCAACATTCATGCAGTGGAGAATTCTACAGCAGTGCAAATAATTGAGAGAACATCTGTTATCATGGATGGGTCTCACAAGTCATGTTGAATGAAAAAACCAAGATGTTAAAGAACACATGCAATTTGGTACCATTATATTAATTTGGAAAACATGCAAGTTATGTACTGATTGGGGATTCCTCTTTATGTGGTTAAAGTCTAATGAACTGCATGGAAATGATTAGCCAATCTGTGAGAATAGACTCACTCAAAACAAGTCCAATCTTCATTTATGTAACAGTGCAGTGATGTTGATAATGAGAAATTGTTCTTTGCAGTCATTCAGAGACCCATTGATAGTCCTTATAGACCCTTACCCCCTCTTTGGGGACTTCAGAACCTTTTCTGTACAGATAGCTCAGGGGAGAACTTGGAGGATTGCTCAAGTTTATGGGCTAGATTTGGAAGTGGTGTAATTCCATCTCATTCACATTCTTTTGGCCAAAATTTGTCACATCCTCTGACCTACTGCAAGGGAAGTTGGCACGTATAGTATATCTGTATGTCAAAGAAGAAAATAAAAGGGGCTTTTTATGAGTAGATTTCCCTGCGATTACCACTGATATGAATATGAAATATATTCAGGGGAGAAGAAATGAAAAGCTTCCTCTGTACTGTTGTGGTTTATTTCTTAAACTGTGATGCATAGATGAGTTTTTATTTTATTTTATTATACTTTTCTTCCAAAATTTATGCTTTCTTTCTGAAGTATGTCATAAGATGGTAAGACGTTTACTAAAGTAATTAGATAAAATGTAAGGGCTCTAATCAAGGAGAGTGGGATTAAAACAATTCTGTATTGAATAATCAAGAGAAGTGAATCAGAATTCACTGTAATCCTGGAAAAAGAGTAGGGATTTTGCAGTTTAGAACTATATAGGTGCACAGAGCTATTCCCTATTGACACTGGGTTGACCTTTGAATCAAAAATTGATTCTGAAAAAGAGTGAAAATAAGCATTAATAATTCTACTGGAAGGATCAGGAGGGTCCAAACACCCAATTCTCTTATGCTTCTCTTTGGCTATCCAGAGCTCCCCACTGCTATGAATCCTTACATATGCCTTCTTATAAAAGAACCATGAAATTTTAGAATGAGAAGGACATGCAGGGGTGTGTGCCTTTACCAGCTTTTTACCAAGCACAGGAATCTCCTCCAGTATCTTTGGCAGGTGATTATCCATCTTTTTTGGAAGGTGACTCTTCATTCAAAGTGTTCTAGGCCTTCTCTATGGGCCTATCCATTACGTACTCCTTCAGGCCCTACTTTTTGCCAGGACAGGGCTATATAATCCTAGGTAGTCTGGACTACGTTGTCAGCTGGACTGCTTCTTTTGGAATAGGTAATGGTCTGCCAATGTTTTAACCAAATGGATGGTCCAACAACAAGCTTGATTGGGAATGTCTTGGAACACATGGAACTCTCATCAAAACTGGCAGGAACTCACTTATTATCTGTTTATTTTAAAACAAATTTCTTTATTGTTGTATGACATATATCTGAGACTTAAAAAAAAATGACCACCTAAAGTTGATATTCAGTTTATGGGGGACCATTTCCATGGTCATAAAGGTCTCATTTCCTTACTCTGTGTGCCTAGCGAACTTTGTTTATACCTCTTTTTTGAGACTTCATATATTCTGCCCTCAGTGAGAGAGTGACATTTGAATATATCCTCTTTAGTATTTGATGAGTTCCTCATGGATCTTATTAATCAGACACAGTCTCTGTTCTATAGAGGATGGCCAATAAGGAAAAAATATGGACATAGACATTAGAAAAGTAATGAGAAAAACAATTTTAATGTATTGATGAAATGTGAAAGTACTTCTATTTAATAGGAGTTATTAATGACTATCCAGCTACATAATAAAAATAAATTATAGTGGGGATCATTACAAGATTTCAATAAGAAGCTAGCTGAGCGAACCCCTAAATTACATGCAAATTGGAAGGCTTTCAGAATATAGGTAAAATTACAATACTAAAAGCTCGGGCCACCCAGAGTATGAAATATCCCCCTTTTTCTAGACACGGAACAGTCAGTTATAGTCATGTGCTGAAATTCATGAAGATGCACATTTTTACAAAACAAGAGAGATTAAGATCAAAAGTGGTAGTTCTCAACTCCTAGTCAGGAGTGCTCAGCTTTGAAAATGTCAACCTTTTCCTTCCCATTTGAGTATAGATACCGTTGAAAGATAAGTGCAAAAGTCAGATAAAAATGATGACTTATGTCCTTGGGCAAATAGATTTGCTAATATCTTTCTGAGTTGACTATTTTTCCCAAACTACAGGTCATCCCACAAGGACCATACCAGCTCAACTGTACCTGTGGCATGGGTAAGGTATAATGAGAAGGAGCTGAAACATGCTTATTTAGTTCTCTGTGATCACCAATCAGAAAAGACACTCTTCCTGAGGGAGTAGCGATGGGATGGGAAAGCCCAAGAGAGCCACACCTGTGGAAACTTCTCACACAGAAACGGGGAAGTGGTACATAAATATTCCCCACCAACAAAGCAGGATTCCCAAATTCTGTTTGTAGTCTGATAACTCACTTCCCATAAAACAATATGAAGTGTGCTAGCCCTCTGACTCTTTTTTTTTAATTTTTTTTAAAGATTTTATTTATTTATTTGACAGAGAGAAACACAGCCAGAGAGGGAACATAAGCAGGGGGAGTGAGAGAGGGAGAAGCAGGCTTTCCGCTGAGCAGGGAGCCCAACGTGGGGCTCGATCCCTGGTCTCCAGGATCATGACCTGAGCTGAAAGCAATCGCTTAACCAACTGAGCCACCCAGGCGCCCCGGGTAGCCCTCTGACTCTTACACATGACCCAGTGGAAGGATGTTTGACAGGTTCCGTGGAAGTTATGCACGCCTAGGCTGTATTTCCCCTCCTGGTGGCCCCAGCAAATGCCTATAGAAATGCAAAGACAATTATGGTTAATAAATACATAAATAGGTCTGAGCTTCAATAGCAAGGCACAAAAAGAATCATGGAGTATGAAATAAAGCTGCTTAGGATTCTGCTGACTGGTCTGAGGTAGAAATGGTGCTGGTGGATTATATACTCTTTCTGTCGGAGCCTGAGAGGCTCAAAGGGATTGTTTTGGAAAATCCTGATGCAGTTATAAATTTATGGTTGCAAGTATTCTGTTGTTAATGTGCAATTCTAGCTGGGGTTTTAAAATTGAGTATTTCAATTCAGTTTGAAAATAAAGACTATGAAACCCAAGAAGCACATCAGTCCTTTATAGTATAATTATATAGTCTTTTGTGGCTTTGTTCTAAAGTGGCTACATATATCTACATGTATTTGTTCTGTGAATTTATGCATTTATATAAGCATTTCACACAATGTCAGTTACTAGAGATTTCTTCCTCATAAATTGTCCTATGTAAAGTGTGCCTCTTTAAATATCAAAACTTCTTAAATATCAAAGATTTTACATTTTAAAACTTTCTAAGAAGATTCTCTGAATTATTTAAAGAAACTTCTGAAGAAAAAATTAACCATTTCTTAATTTTATCATGAACATAGATGGGTGTGGAATGAACTTGGGTTATAGAAGTATTTAGTAATGGCCTGTCCATGCTTATAATCACTTTGTCATTGTCAGCTATTTGACATTTTAAAGATAAAATTTACACATAGTGAAATATACAGACCTTAAGTGCTTAATTAAGTTCTGATAACCTGTGTTAGCATCCAGTCAAGACATAGGATCTTTCTTTCTCTCTTTTTCTTTCTTTCTTCCTTTTCTTTCTTCTTTCTCCTTTCTTTCTTTCTTTCTTTCTTTCTTTCTTTCTTTTTCTTTCTTCTCTTTCTTCTCTTTCTTCTTTCTTCTTTCTCTTTCTTTTTTTCTTTGTCTCCTTCCTTTCTTCCTTCCTTCCTTCCTTCCTTCCTTCCTTCCTTCCTTCCTTCCTTCCTAACTTTCTTGACATAGGACATTTCTATCAGCACAGAGTCCCCTTGTGTCCACTTCTAGGTAACCCCCACTCTCTCTGTAGGCAACCACAGGGCTGATTTTCATTGCATAAATTAACTTTGCCTGTTCTTGAATTTCATAAAAATAGAATCAACAGTATGTAGCTCTTTATGTCTGGTTTCTTCCACTCAACATAATATTTTTGAGATTCATCCACGCTATTGCATATATCTGTAGCTACTTTCTATATTGCTGATTATTATGCCATTGGTGGAATAATTGCAATATGTCCTTCCATTTCTCTTATTGACGGATATTTGGGTCATTTCCTTTTTCCATATTATGAATAAGGCTGTACTAGACATTTTTATAAAAATCTGGAATTCACATATGGGAAAAAAAACTTGGGCCTTAAATCACATACAAAAATCAGTGTATCAATTATAAAATTAAGTGCAGCAGCTAAAACCATAAGGCTTCTAGGGAAAAAAAAGAAATATAGGATATCTTCATGACCTTGGAGCAGGCAAAGATTTCTTAGATACAACTTAAAAAACACTCAACATAAAATAAAAGTTGGTAAATTATACCTTGTGAAAGATATTTATTGTGAAAATAAAAACTCATCAAAACACATGGTTCACAAATTGAGAAGTTATTGTCAATGTGTTAGAGGCATTGAAATACACTGGCAATTCATTTGTCAGAGGAATTTTATCCTGAATAAATAAAGAGTTCTACATATCAACAATAAGAAGACACACTAGTGAAAAGTTGACAGATTAGAAAAGATACTTGACAATAGAAGATATGTAAATAGCCAACAAATACACAAAAAATGCTCAACATCATTAGTTGCAAGATAAAGACAAATCAAATAACAATGATATATCATTTTATACCTTGTGAATGCTAAAATTAAAGAGACTGGCAATACTAAATGCTGGTGAGAATGTGGAGAGGATGGAGGCATGAAATGATACCATCTCTTTAGAAAAATTCTTGGAAACTAATCATGTATAACCATGGAGAAATTCCATCCTTAGGTATTTACACAAGAAAAAGGGAAAGCTATGAGCTACGGTTGTTTTTTAGATGACTTTATATAGGATGCTTCATACAGCAGAGTCAAGGGAAGCCAACGTTATGTGAACACTTGCTGTATGCCAGCCAGTGTCAAGGCAAGTCATGCATGTTATTACAGGATATATATGACTTTTTGAAGGTATACAAGTAAATAAATAACAAGTAAGACTTTTAAAAATTATTTATGCTTTCATCCAAAATATTTAGTAAGTTTCTTTTGGTGTTGAGTATCATTCTGGTCCTGAACATATTGCATGAAAAAAGAAAGTAAAGGATTAGATTTTTGTCCTAATGGTACCTAAGTTTTAGTGGGGATTGAGGAACCATAAAATATCAAATCAACATGTATTAACATATAAATAAAAAGGTAGTTCTTGATAGTAAGAACTACTTTGAAGATACCAAAATAAGGTAATAGGACAGAGAGTGACAATAGAGTGGAGGTACATTAGACAAGGTAATCATGGAAGGTGGGTCTGAGGAGATAATGCGTGTGGGATGATATTCTGATCATGAGAAACAATCAGGCACATGAAGGTCTGGAAAAGAGTAATCCATGTGGAAGGAACAATAAGATCAAAGGTCCTGAGGTGGGAACTAGCCTGATGGATTCAAGGAGTAAATAGAGCCTGTGTGACTAAAGAGGGAGGAAGCCCAAGAGACGGGGTTGTTTGGAAAGGTAGGAAGGGGCTAGATTGTCCAGTGCCTTAGATGCTATGGTAAAAAGTTCAGATTGTATTTTAAACTCAGTGGGACTCCATTAGGAATTTTTAAGATCCACTCCAGGAGCAGTGTTAAGAATCACCTGATGGTAACTCTAATTATTACAGCAGAATCTGACTTGAGAGTCGATTATATTGCCTCTTTAATAAAGTCAAGTACACATTCATTTGCTAATTTATCTAGTCAATAAATATTACTTGAGCACTACTGTCAGCTGGATACTTTTCTCAGCACAAACAGTGCAATGGCAAATTGCTCAAGCAAAACTCCTCTCCTGCCCTTATGGAGTTTATAGTCTATCTCTGTGTTTCTCTAACCTGGTTGCATAATGAGAAGCACTTGGGGAGGAAAGCAAGCAAGCAAGCAAGCAAGAAAGAAAGTTACAGAACCTATGAATTTTTCACCTCTCCAGATTACTTTAATATGAGCACACCACTCTTTTCTTAGACACATGGGGGCAGCATGACGTAGTTGTATAGGTTCCTAAAAAAAATTTTTTTAGCCTTATTTTCAAATAAGGACTGTAATGAAACTGAAGCACAAATAAACTTCAAAGTGCGGCCGCTGTATGGGCCAGCAAGTAGCAGAGCTGAGATTTGAATCCATATCTTCCTGACTGCACAGAAATACTTTTTCCACACAGCAGCTACAAAATGTTTTCTAAAAATATAAAGAGTAATTTTTTAAATACTCCTTAATTTTTCTATTTAGTATCCCAACTTTTTTAGCTCTTACAAGAAGTTGTAAGAAAAGGTAATAATTATGAGTAGAATTTTAATTTGCTATTCCGACTGTGGAGTTGATTATAGCAATGTCATAATTTAAAGAAATAGATGATGAAACCGAGAATAACACTCATGTCTGCATAGAGTCTAGACATTAGATTGTTTAAGATTTGGCCTCCTGCTTCACTCAGCATACTAGGAGACTTAAGATAGGATATTGCTTCCGTGGAGAGAACTGTTCCTGACATGATCAGTAAATCCGTGGGGATATTTCCATTTGGAAGAGCACATTGGCCTTATCTGAAACAAAATCAGAATTTAAAGAGAAGAGATTTTCATGATCACTAAATCCACTTTTTTTGCCCGACATAGATTTGCATAACACAGGTAACATGTCTAACATGCTTGCAGAAACAAGTAGAGAAAATCAAATTTTTCTTTCCCCTCTAATAGCAATTTTATATTTTGCCAAATATCAGCGAATGTGAAACTTTAAGGAATAAGGAGCAGCTGGAATTTAACCAGAAACTCCAGTGACTATTAAAATTCAGTGTTAATATAAAATGTGGCCTCTAGTAGACCTACCTTTTCAAGCATATAATTAACTCACTTGTATTGACACAAGTAAGTGTTTTGCATGTGTATGAAGAGGTTGATAAACTTCCATTAACAATCAACAGCCCTTATATAGGGACATTCACAATGTTACTGTAAGTTAGATCAACATAGGGCTGCCTACAATTGTGTTCTTGAATGAACATTCATTTTGCTGAATGAAACAGGTCTGAAAAATATCCAGTATCTGATGATGGTGTCTCTAGATGTTATTGCCACCCCCTCCAGCCATGTGCGCATCTCCTCATCGTGGCTCAAGTGTACTTTTCACTAGGACTCAATACTTCTTCATTGCACCCGTGCACCCCCCCTTTCATCCAACTCCAGAACTATTAATAGGTAATACTTACATCATATACCACCTGAAAAATTAATACTAATTAAAAGAACATCTGGTTCTTCCCCCACAATGGCCCTCTCTGGTGACTAGCTGCCTCGGCACCTTTTTTCCTTTCCCTTCTTCATTGCAGGAAGGATGCCATTGTTCGCAGCGCTCATCCCCTGGTGCTGAGCTTCTAGAACTAGTACAAATAGACAAGGCACTACCTCTAGAGAACAGAGATCCTGATCCAACAGGAAAGCAGCTGGGCTAAAATGGACTTGCTCCTAGATGCGTCACCCCAGTGGCTCTGTGCCTATCTCCTGGGATTAACTAAACCTATCCTCCTTAGTGAGCATGTTGTTTATAAAGTCTCTCTCTCCCTCTCTCCCCTAAATTTCTGAGTAAAGAAGTGACAGAACAAAAACAAATTTGGGGGGGAAGGGAGGGTTTTCTAATATTAAAACAGCGAGGGCAACAACATTTTCTCCGTATTTCAACTGTTAAAATAGACTCCTACCCTAGTGAGACCCACAGAGGAAGGAAGAATTAATTCCCACAAGGCTGTCACTTGAGTAGGTAGAAGAAGGATTTATTCAACTTTCAAGGTGAAACCAGAGTTTAGTGCTCAAAGTGAAGGAGAAGATGTCAACTGTCACACCTCTTGACTTTTTTCCTAAGTCTAAAACACACCCCTGAGGTTTCTTAGCTAGTTTCTTCATAAATCAATGTTATTTTTAGAAAGTAGTAGTCATTAGGAATAACTGTGACTTCATTCCTAAATGGTATTATGTTTTTAAAGATTTTATTTATTTATTGGAGAGAGAGAGAGAGAGATTGAGAGAGAGAGAGAGAGAGACACAGAGAGCACCCAAGTGGAGCAGAGGGACAGAGGGAAGGGGAGAAGCAGATTTCCTGCTGAGCAGGGACACTCCCCCCCCCCCCCCCCCGTCAATGCCAGGCTCGACCTCAGGACACTGGGATCATGACCTGAGCTGAAGGCAGATGCTTAACAACTGAACCACCCAGGCGCCCCCCCTGTAAACAGTATTATTAAAAGTTATATGAAGTAACACAGGTTTGTGTGGACTAGCCAGAGGATCTTACCATTTCTATAAAAAAATCATCTCAAATTTAGATATATTGTATCTAAATCTGTAGTGGTATGGAAAGAAGTGAGAGAAGAATGACAGATGGAATTGTCATTTCTTGAATCCTAGAAGAATAGAGTTACTTTACATCTATTCTCTCTAGGTTGCCCAGGTAAATATTCCCATGAGCTCACTTGGCACCGTGTGGTTTGGGCCAGAAAACTTTGCCTCTGCCTTCAAGTGGGCAAAGGTATTTGGAAATGGAAACAGACAATATGACCAGTGACTCCTTACCTATTAACATACCTAAAGTCTTTTTCTTTAGTGTTGATCAAATCCAATAATTTAACCAAGACAGACAGCTCTCTTGGAGAATGGGAAGCATTGGAAGGAATGTGTAGTTTCTCTGCCATGTGTCTAATCACAGATGTCCCTTCTAATCCCAACAGATGATAGGGACCAAGACCCTTGACTCGCCAGTAATTTTTTTATCCAGTAGAAACCGTTAGACTTTTTCAAATGTCAGTGTATGTGTCCATAACAGGAAGTAAAACCAGGTGTATATATAGGTCCCTATTTGTTTCTGGCTAAAAGCCAAAGGGTAGGCCTAACTTACAACCCACCCCAAAGTCACAAGAAGCCCATGTATTAGTGAGAGTTCTCCAGGGGAACAGAACCAATGGGGGATATTTGTATGTTTCTAAATCTGTATGTGTATGTGTATCTGTATCTGTATTTGTATCTGTATCTATCTATATCAATTTACTATGAGGAACTGGCTATGCCACTATGAATGCTGAGAAGTCCCAAGTCTGCCATCTGTGGACTGGAGACCCAGGAAATCCAGAAGTGTAATCCAGTCTGAGTCTGAAGACCTGAGAACAGGAGAGCTGATGGTGTAAATCCCAGTCTGAGGGCACAAAAAATGAAACGATATGAGATGATGGGCCGCAGCTCATATAGTGAGGCAGGAAAAAAAGGCAAAAGCCTACTGCTCTGCCTTTTGCTATTCAGGCCCTCAGCAGATTGGATGATGATCACCTACACTGGGGAGGGTCACCTTTACTGAGTCCACTGATTCAAATCCTAATGTCATCCAGGAACACCCTCATAGCCACACCCAGAAATGATAATGTTTAATCTGGACACCCCATAGCCCATTCAGGTCCACACATCAAATTAAGCATTGCATTCCTCCTTGGGTGTCAAAGGAGCCTGAGTGCAGAATTTGGACTTGTACCTCCAGTGCTAGTCACAGGACAGTGTCCCTGCCTTTCCTTTGCCAGAGCGGGAGCAGAGGGAGCTACGTGAAACAGATGACTGAAATAAGGCCCAGAGTCTCATAGCATAATATAAAAAATGTCCAGGTTTCAACTGCAAATCCCACATCATCCCAAGAACTATGAAAATCTCCAACTGAATGAAAAAGACGATTAACAGATGCCAATACCAAGATAACAGAAATATTGAAATAACCTGACAAAAGATTTTAAAGCAGTCCTCAAAGAGATGCTGCAATGACAACCACCATCAAACTTGAGGCAAATGGAGAAATAGTCTCAACAACAAAACAGAAAGTCTTCACAAATAAGTAGAAGCTAGAAATAAGAACCAAGTAGGAATTTTAGAACTGAAAAAACACAACAGTTAGAATTTAAAAACCTCACTGGATGGGGTTCAACAGCAAAGTGCAGAGGCAGGGAGACAAAGACCCAGTGGATTTGAAGATAGGAAAATAGAAATAACCAGATCTGAACAGAGAGAAAACAGAACAAAAAAAAGAACAGAACCTCAGGGACCGATGGGACCATCATAAAAGATCTCACATTTCTGTCATCAACATCACGCACAGAAGAGGTGTGTCTGAAAAACTTCCCAAACTTCCCTCAAAGATAGGAGCCTGCAAACTTAAGGAGCTAAGCGAACTCTTTCCTAAGTAACCCGGCCCCTCCCAAATCCACAAGACACACTACAGTATATCTGCCAAAAGCTAAAGACACAGGAAAGCAATGAGAGAGAAGTGGCATTTTATCTCTAGGGAAAGAACCAATTCAAATGATGCCTGGATTTTCATCTTAAACTCTGGGGCCAGAGCAAGTGGCCCAATTGAGCGCCCCCTACAGTAGATGCAAAATAAATAACATGAATACTCTGAAAGGTAGGGAAAGAGGGCAGGCTGGCTAGAAACTACAAAACTCACAGAAAAGGAAACAGAAAATCTTCAGGATCAAGAGCCAGATAAAGAAAAGGAAAATTGGAAAAGAAAAAGAAAATTGGTAAATAAAACTTGGTCAAACTTAGAATTTTTTTCTCTCTGAAGGATGCTGTAAAGATGGAAAGACAAGCCACACATCTGAGAAAGGACTAGTATCTCGAATCTGTAAAGAGCTCTCAAAATTCAATAGTCAAAAAATAATATAAAATATAAAGTAATAAAAGACATAAAGAGATATTTCACAAAAGGTATATAGATGACAACAACAACAAAAAAGCATTTTCAAACATCATTAGCCATTAAGGAAATGCAAATTAAAACCATGAGGAAATGTTACCATATACCTATCAGATGTCTCAAATAAAATGTGTGACCACACCAATTTCTGGGCAGGATGTTTCCAAACTGAATTGTTAATATGTTCCCAGTGGAAATGTAAAATGGTACAATCCCTATGGAAAACAGTTGGGTCCAAAGTCTCTGTTGTTTCGTTTCTCTCCCTGAACTACCCTACTTCCCATTTACTTTCCTTCTCCCACTGTCCTCCAGAAACAAACTGAGGGACTTGGAGGGAGGGGGGTAGAGGGATGGGAGAGCCTGGTGGTGGGTACTGGGGACACCTAAAGCGTGGAGCACTGGGTGTGGGGAATGGGGAGTGAATCTTGGAACACTGGAAAAAAAAAAATTTAAGTAACAATAAAAAAAAAAAAAACAGTTGGGAATTTTCTTTAGAAACTAAATACACAACTACCTTACAATCCAACAATTACATTTTGGGACCTTTATCCCAGAGAAATGATGACTGCTGTTCACACATAAACCTATACACACACATATAATAGCTTTATTTGTAATAGCCCCAAATTAGAAATGACCCAGGTGTCCATAAACAGCTAAATGGTTGAACAAGCTGTGGTGCATCCATACCATGGAATCCTATTCTGCAATAAAAATGAACCCACTCTTGATACACTCAACAACTTGGATCAATCTCCAGAGAAATATGTGAGAAAAACCAATCCCATAAATGTGCATGTTGTCTAATCCCATGTATATAATTATTGACGTGATGTATTATTAGGTTAAAAAAAGCAAATGAAGAAAAGTATGTGTGGTATATTACCATTTCTCTTAGAAAGGAGGAGTGAATGCACACATAATAGATTTCTTTAACTTTTTTTTTAAGATTTATTTATTTATTTGACAGAGAGAGCCCAAGCAGGGGGAGTGGCAGGCAGAGGGAGGAGGAGAAGCAGGCGCCCTGCTAACAAGGAGCCAGATGTGGGGCTTGATCCTAGGACCTGGGATCATGACCTGAGCTGAAGGCAGACACTTAACTGACTGAGCCATCCAGGTGCCCTTCTTTCATTTTTTTTTTAAGAAAAAAATGTTTCTTAAATTCCACATATGAGTGAGACCATATAGTAATTGTCTTTCTTTGACTTATTTTGCAAAACAGAGGATCATAGCAGAAGAGAGGGGAAAATTAGCACAAGACGAAATCAGAGAGGGAGACAAACTATAAGAAACTCATAATCACAGGAAACAAACTGAGGGTGTTGGGGGGATGGGGTACCTGGGCCATGGACATTAAGGAGGACACTTATGTAATGAGCACTAGGTATTATCTAAGACTGAACTCCACCTCTGAAACTAATAATACATTATATGTTAATTAATTGAACTTAAATTTAAAAATGAAAAAAAAAAAAAGAAAAAGTAAAGCCAAAACTGAGCCACCCAGGCACCCCTTAAAAACTTTTGAAGATAATCAAATTTGAACTTCAGTTTGTTTTTTTATACTAAGAAAGTTTTATTGGTTTTAGTCTATGTATAATAATGATACAGGATTTTATTTTTTAAAGAATCATTTACTTTAAAGGAAAATATTGAAAAAATTATGAAGAAAATAATATAATTGGGATTTGTCTCAAAATAACTGGGGAGAGGCCTGCATGGGTCTATAGGCACTATGGGTTTGGTTATAAATGGGTACCTAGTGGAGTTGGATGCTGGCTATAAGGGCATTCATTAAGCTGCTCTCCAAAATTTGTATATGTTTGAAAATTTTTATAATAAAAGAATTTGTAGGGGCACCTGGGTGACTCAGTCAGTTAAGCATCGGCCTTTGGCTCAAGTCATGATCTCAGGGTCCTGGGATCGAGCCCCACACTGGCTCCCTGTTCAGTGGAATTCCCTTCCCCTGAGTTTGTGCACACTTTTTCTCAAATGAATAAATAAAATTTTAAGAAAATAAATAAATAAAATAAAAGTTTTTAAAGTGTCATTCAGGATGAGGATAGCACCTGCGGTATGTTTAAAGACTAAGGGACAAGCAACCCAAGATCATGGGCTCAAAGCAAGAGGGTAGATTTTCAAGACAGTAGAAAAATAATTGTCATTCTATATAGTAATAAAAATGAATAACAGTGAATGGAAAAGTAAAAATGAAAAAATAAATAAAAGTGAATAAAATAAAAAAATAAAATAAAATAAAATAAAATAAAATAAAATAAAATAAAATAAAGTCCAGAAACAGGTAATAGCATGAATGGCCCTCACAAATAGGGTAGTGAGCCAGACAACAAATGACACATATAATATAATTTCATTTAGGTAGAGCTCAAAAAGATCCAATTAATCTATATTCTTTTAGAGTGTATATAAAAGTGGTAAAATGATTAAAAAAAACAATAGGATCATACTGAATATTAGAATACTAGGTTCTGTCCATGGGGAATGATGGGGGTCCATTACTGATCTGGGGGACAGAGGTCTTGGGTTCTGACACCCATCTCATTCTTTTTTTTTTTTTTTATTGTTACTTAAATTTTTTTTCCCAGTGTTCCAAGATTCATTCCCCATTCCCCACACCCAATGCTCCACGCTTTAGGTGTCCCCAGTACCCACCACCAGGCTCTCCCATCCCTCTACCCCCCTCCCTCCAAGTCCCTCAGTTTGTTTCTGTGTCCAGAGTCTCTGTTGTTTTATTTCCCTCCCTGGATTACCCTAGTTCCCATTTACTTTCCTTCTCCCACTGTCCTCCAGGTTACCCCTCATGCACCGCAAGTAAGTGAAACCATGTGATACTTGACCTTCTCTTCTTGGCTTATTTCACTCAGCATAATCTCTTCCAGTCCGGTCCATGTTGCTACAAAAGTTGGATATTCATCCTTTCTGATGGAGGCATAGTATTCTATTGTATATATGTACCACATCTTTATCCATTCATCTGTTGATGGGCACCTTGGCTCTTTCCATAGTTTGGCGATTGTGGCCATTGGGGTACATATGGCCCTTCTTTTCACTACATCTGTATCTTTGGGGTAAATGCCCAGTAGTGCAATTGCAGGGTCATAGGGTAGCTCTATTTTTAATTTTTTAAGGAATCTCTACACTGTTTTCCAAAGCGGTTGCACCAGTTGACATTCCCACCAACAGTGTAAGAGGGTTTCCCTTTCTCCGCAGCCTCTCCAACACTTGTTGTTTCCTGACTTGTTAATTTTGGCCATTCTGACTGGTGTAAGGTGGTATCTCAGTGTGGTTTTGATTTGAATTTCCCTGATAGCTAGTGACACTGAACATTTTTTTCATGTGTCTGTTAGCCGTTTGTATATCTTCTATGAAGAAGTGTCTCTTCATGTCTCTTGCCCATTTTTTGATGTGTTCATCTTCTTTTTGGGTGTTGAGTTTGAGTAGTTCTTTATAGATCTTGGATACCAGCCCTTTGTCTGTAGTGTCATTTGCAAACATCTTCTCCCATTCTGTGGGTTGCCTCTTTGTTTTGTTGATTGTTTCCTTTGCTGTATAGAAGCTTTTTATTTTGATGAAGTCCCAGAAGTTCATTTTCGCTTTTGTCTCCTTTGCCTTTGGAGACGTGTCTTGAAAGAAGTTGCTGTGGCCGATGTCAAAGAGGTTACTGCCTATGTTCTCTTCCAGGATTTTGATGG